>JAZGTJ010000938.1:0-71424 GCA_036877575.1 Botia almorhae
AATAACAATTTATGAATAATATATATTAATTTATTATCTATGGGCGGAACCACGGGCTGGGCCACTCGGAGGTTGATTCTGGGCCGCATGTGGCCCGCGGGCCCCCAATTGAATAGCCCTGAATTAATGTATGGCACAGAAACCTATTAAAAATGATTTTCTGATTTTATTATAGTTTCCATTTCTATACAATATTTCTATTTCTAGACTATTTCAAAGTTCTCTTTCGTAATTTCTTCCTTTCCTATAATTACATTAAGAGTGCAGTTGGTTTAGTGTATTGATGCAGAATTTTCAGAAAATCTCTCTATATATTGTATTGAATGCAGCATACACAGAGACATCTGGTGAAAAGGAGATTATCATTTAGGAAATTATGCAAATCGAATACATCTGTGGATCACATGTGATCACATACATCTGTGGAGGTTTGAGATCAAAGACGAGGTGAGGTCCAAACCTGCCTCAGTCACGTAGCCTTCAAAGTCTTAGACCCCTTCCTTAAGTATGCACACATACACTCTCCACAACTCTGCTCACACACACACACACACACACGCACACACACACACAGCCCCACTGTGGACTGCTCCGTTCTGTTTCATCCCTACATCAAACGGGGGCCATGGGGCTGCAGCAGTGGGCTCAGACAGAGACCCCAGCAACGAAACATCTGCAGTGAGTCCAGCTATCACAGAAGGGACATGCGTGGAGCAGATGTCACCAGCCAGCCCAACAGCAGGCAAGGCAGAAGAGCAGAAGCAGTGGTCCCCAACATGTCACTTAGAGACCTCAACACACTCTCTCCTTCCCCACACAATACACACACAATATGGCAGCAGGAGCGGCTGCAAAACACTCACTTGACTTTTATAATTAGATCCTAATTAGATGTCTGCTAATCACTTAAACGCTGATTCTGTGCATTGATTTTATGTTTTATTGTTTTAGAGTAAAACAGAATATTAAGTTTATTTTGGAAATTGATTAAGCTTTTAATATCCTCCACAGCGTTAACTGTAAGCATGTTACAATTATATACATACTTATATTTGTAAACAATGTATTACTTTTAGTTTTTACAAAATAATTATTTCACTAGATCATAATCAGCGATTCATTTCCATTAATAATTAATTTCCATAACTCCTTAATTTCCTACCTCATTTCCAGTTAACCAGTGTCTCTGTTTTAATTTCTTATTTTAAATAGTGCAATAAGAACTATTTCGGTTACTTTCTACTCCCCTCAGAAAGTTCCAATATTTCATTTCATTTGTAACCTCAGTTTTTTGCCTTCTTCCTTGAAATAGAACTACAGACACTATGCAAATTCAAACAGCATAACTTGATTTGGAAGCTTCATTAGGGACCTGGATGACTGAGAAGCGCGCCCCGTGATCTCTCTCTCTTTCTTCTCTTCCTCCTTTCCCCTTTTACATTAGGGCCACGTTTTCTTTTCAACACTGAAAGGCACTCATTAAATTGATATTTTACTTTAAATCACTATTCATTGCCTCTGCTCCCAGCCTTCATTTTCCGAGTCTAAAGTTTTACAAACAGCGGCCTCGTGAGAGCAAGCGAGAGGGAGAAAGAATTAAGACAGCTTGAGAAGCGGTGACAGGCAGAGATGAGCTAGATGACCTAGATTAGGCGTGATTAACATTCAGTGTTGGTTAATTTGGAAAAACAGGTAGAGGAGAGCGTGCGCGCACTCATCAGTGGCAGGGCAATTAAGTTGAGCAGTCTGGGCTCCGGTGCTAATGTGACCTGTCAATCATTTCCTTCTCCGGCCCGTTTAAACGCGTGCAAAGCAGGAGACCGCGAGATGACGGCTCCTCGCGGCGAGCCACGGATGCTTTGTCAGGTGTCTGAATCTACAGAAGAGTCTCAATCCTCTGCTCGTATACAGATCAATCAAGATGGAAAACAATTAAATAACCTGATAAAACTCCCGGACAGATTGCCTGAAGGGATAAACGTCTATCACTAGATTAAAAGGAGTCGCTAATCACAGACCGCTGAGATTAAAAGGTGAAAGTTAAAGGATGGTAAGCGAATGACAGTTTAGCAATGGGATTCTTGGCTAAGTAAAGCCAATTTGCCGAGTTTAGTGGTGAATAAAAGAAGAAGCCGTTTGGAGTCGAATGATTTGCATATTGCACCGTGCGGCAGCATGGGAGAAACTTGACACGTCAGAGAAAGGCGAGATCAGAAAGCTCGTGATTGATTGTGTGATGTGATAGGATGATAAATGGTGGAATTAAAAAAAGGGTGTGAGATCTGAGAAGGTACGTGAATGGACACCTCAGTGGTGAAGCTCTTAAGTGGCATTAGAACGGAGTTCGCATGAATCCGGCGGCCGGCGAGGGGCTGCTGATGAAAGCTTTTCTCACCTAACTCTCACCAGCAGTCAGTGGAAGTCTTACATTCCCTCACACTCTTCCCAGCATCCTTATCGGGAGGCGAAGAAACACACGCCTAATTTCGAGAAATATTGTCCAGATAGTTATGATATGCCAAAGATATAGAACATCTGTCACATCTGACACTGTTCACACACATGACCATGACAGTTAAACCCACACACAAAACATATCTGCAATATAGTGGTTCACTATACAACCGTGCACAAAAACAATGCAATTAAACAAAGACATTTAAATGTGCTGTTGAATCTCTAATTATTTATGACATCCTCCACTGCTTTCATCTCACTCTCCTTTGTGAATTTAGCAAAAATGATAATAATTGGAATCTTTTGGATCGTTCTATTTTAAACTCAAGGCCATAGAGAGTTTAAGTGAGAAGATAATTAGAATAATTAAACCATTGGGAGGGTTTTTTTTCAAAGCAGATCTCTCTCTTTTCTGAGCAGATCTGATAGCTATGAAAATAGTTGATGCAAATATATTTCAAGTTTTTTAAAACAAAGATTTACAAAGGCAAAAGAAACAAATATACTGGAGAACAAGGGTAGCTCTTACATTTCAGTGACTATTTTTTAATGTGCAGATGAAGTTATTATAGAAATTATAGAAATTCATTTCTATATGTCTTGGCCAAAGAATAGTTACATAACCACATGCCCTGTGGGGTAAGTGTAAGAGTTAAACATGCCATACATTTTCTTAAAATAGGAAACTAAGAAAATGTAAAAAGCAAAGCCATTATGTAATACAAAACAATTGATATAACAGTAAAAATGGATATGATAACATACAAACAATAAACCATAATTTAAGACAACATATATTGTTATTAATAATTATTAATAAAGTGACAACATATAAAACACATGGGACCTGTTCCATCCTAACATTATAAAAACACTTGCCAAGAACCATCATACAGAACCACTGACAGATAAAACGTGCATTTGTGTAATTACTCAAAGCTTTGTCTCAGCTCTTGTTACTGCTCTCTCCCAATTAACCCAATTAACAATTAACTCAAGTCTCCCCTGTGCAGAATTATTTACGAGGAACACAACACGCTGTAATACAGTGAACAGTATAACACTGTCTGCCTTTACCATGGTAAATATCACATTAGAAGACAAACAAAAGAAACAGGCGCTAAACTATTTTAATTTAAAGACAGAAATTTAAAGTTCTTTTTAATAATTATCCAATGAAAATAAGGCACTTACAGTTGTTCTTTTCCAGATGCTGGAGGACCTAGCAACATGATTCTTGACACTGGAACAAGATACCATGTACGACATTGCCATCTAGCGGTAGGAAAATGTGATTGCGAAATTATTACCATCAACAAGCGTAAAAACATACGCTTTAATCTGTTAGCATACTAGTTGCCAAGCAACGTATTTTTTCAACAAAAAAAGTGGACACATTGTAGCAACTACTATATATGGGATATGCCTATAGTATGCGTACTAATATAGATGGTTCTGTCGCAGGTAAGTACAACAAGTAAACTTTATCATTTATGTACATTATTTAATCATTATATTCGGTAATATTTTCTGCTTTGTGTGTCATGTTACCAAAAATATATTTTCTACCTCTTGACCAATAAGTGCAATACTTGATTTTCTGTGCCGAGTATTACAACATGTATGTTTATCATTTTATAATTAATTTCATAAAAGACTACGACAAAGATTTGCAAAACATATATTTTTATTTGTGTTGATCATAGCTTAACAAGTAGGAGAACACAGCTCTCAGGTGTGTTTCTTTAATTCAAAATAGTATTTCTAAACAGAGTCCCTTGGTTACCTGTTACACCAGTCACTGTCCAACGGTACCATCACTCAGATCACTTTGGACAAACGATTCAGGTGAGAGACAGGCATCCTACTTATTTCAGTAAGGCATTTTGTGAACAACAGAACGTTGGAGAGGGCTTTTAGTACTGAATATGAAAAGTAATGTTGAGATAAACCAAAATGAAACAAAAGATCACGTTAACAGTGAACTGTGATACGGATGATCACAAGAAAAAAGTAAAACAGCAGTGATTTCCACACATTTCACTGATCATGTAAACCATTCCCCCAGCTGGCAGGCTCAAGCCAGCATTTTTTGCCACTGTGCTTCACATATTCCGACCCTTATCTCGCACTGAAAACAAACCCCTTAGGGCAAGTCAAGTCTATTGCTCTGCTAGTGTTCCGCAATCTTAAGAAAGCCTGAATTTAAAAAAGAAGTGCTTTTACTTCAGCCAGCTGCAGCCCATTATATTACGCCTCTTCTTTACAGATGGGGTCTGACCTTAGTAACGCAGAGATAAAAGAAAATACCAGGGAAAGGCTTTCAAAGAACAGGCTCAAAGCGAGCAGCTTCTTTTCAGAGTTTAGTGTCAAAGCTTAGCGGCGGCTGTATTTTGTACGCTATAAGCGCAAGAGCAGTTAACCTAGCATTAGTCACGGCGTATGATTTCCTCATTTCTTGATAGTTATAACTATAGAATGAAGCAAGACATTTAGACTAAGGTGCCTACAGGATAAATGCACCTACAGTAGTGTAACCTGTGTTCTGTAAGGCTCTTGCCAAGCAGCAAAAACAAAAATCGCATTATTACTCATACACTCGATCTGGCGAGAAGCGTTTTGAATTATTGCACTGGTGACTGGGCTTTACAACCCCAGCAGAGAACATTGATTGAATATAAATAAAATCGATTCCGAGACCAACAACACAACACAGGCTTGCTCATATTCTCTCTAGGCGAAGCAGACAAAGCACTGCCTTGGCATGCATGCACACACACAAACGCACACACACGGCTAGCCTTAGCAATGAAATGCGATTACTTGTTCAGCTCACTTCTAGCTTATCTACACGGCTTCTTTTCGTTATTCACATTTTTCTCAGATTGATTGAGGCTTGAAATATATACAGAGCTCTGTTACAAGAAAGGGGGCAAATGACACCAATAATCACACTTGGTATTGCGCATTAGCAGTAATTAACAATGCTACTCATCTTGCTGCGACTCGAGGGAATTTTGCTTGCACAAAATCATAAGGATTGAAAAACTGTAAGGACAAAAATACAACGATTAAGGCAATACGTTTTCTGGAAAGTACAAGGGGGACCGAGTAACATCCAATCGCCATACAATATAATCACCTCAGCCGAATGGTGAATGCCGATTTAAGAGAAAACATACTGAATTTACAATTAATTCATAGTTAATGATATAACATTAAACAGGAGGTTAGGGTGATTTCAGTCCTGTCAAATGACAATTTTGCTTTGGCTTCTCCATAGTACAACAGAGCTTTTAAAATGAACTAAAATTCTGCAGACCACTTCAAGCATAGAGTGGCGCAGTCTAATACTGGGTCCGAAAATATCCTCGTCTAATTACAGATGACCAGGGCAGCAGTATACAATCAATGCTCATGATGGGTCTCATTGTAGTCCATTATTCGCAGATCCTGCTGTCTTCTTCGCTGAATGTTATACGACCGGGGTCTGTCCATGGGCTGCAGGTCAGCCTGCTCATTAGACCCTTCAAGCTCCATGCTTTTTGAAGGGACTGTGCCCAGCTCAACCTTAAGATCCTGAGAGAGGCAGCTGGGCGCCGCTGGATCCTCCTCGTAGTGACTCTCGCTCTTGTTGCGGAAAAGCTCTCTGGCACGCTTTCCCAAAATGCTTCCGGTACTGGGGTAAGAGCCAACAGCGAGAACGGAAAGATCTTCTTCCTGACTGCCATTAATGAGCGCTGTGGGTGGCATATGAGAAGACACAGCAGAAACTTCCCCATTAAAGCAAGTATACATGCCTTCCTCTCTTTTCATTGGCTCGGCTGATGGAGATGAAGCAGATGAGCTGGAACTTTTGCTATTTGACCTGAAACCCAAAATGGAAATGTAGTTTCTCCTATAAATTCAGCAAACCATCATATATATGAATTGTTTTACATTTTGAGGAGTTTTGCATAATTTGCACGTCTAGATCTATCTGTTCTGGAGAAACATGTCATTTCATGGACATAATGGTTAGGGGTGTAACAATATTGAAAACCAAACTGGAAAAATGAAACATACCGCGGTACTCTCATGGCGTACCGAACACCACCCGCTGCCCCAGGTCAACCCTGCCACCCTCACTTTACTTTCTTGACATTTAATTAAACAGTATATACTACACTTTTAATAACTTATAAGAGCTGTATTTGTTTCTAAATATTATACACCAGGACCTGAAATTTAGTGTGCAAATTCTGTTATTTTTTATTCTTATTATAAACTATAGAACAGAACCGTGGCGTTGGTATATCGTTATACCACCATAATGGAACTTACCTCTGATTGGTGGAACTGCTGGGCTCAGAAGCGCCTTCTGCTGATGAACTGCTGTTGAGGTTCTTGAACTCTATTTGGCTGTAGAGCTCAAGCAGCTCTGACTGTAATGTCTGGGTGATGTGCTTTTGAGCCAAATACCTGTTCTCTGAAGCCTGCAGCTGCTCCCTAGAAGAACCAATAAAACAGTGTAGATAACAATTCAACTCCTAAATCTTAGGCCGAGATGCAACTAAAGTGCAAATTTTAAACTAAAACAACTAAAAAAAACTAAAACAAATCCAATGTGACAATGCACTCTTCACATTTTCTATATAAATAATATTAAATGTTAAAAAACAGAACAAATGACTATGAAGGCACAGATCATCTCATACATGGCTTGGCTTTTGACATTCTCCAGCAGTTTCTTCTGCTCTCGGGTGACTTGCTCTTTCTTGGCGAGCTGTGTCTCCAGGTCAGTGATGCGCTGTTGAGCTGCCTCGAGTCTTTGACTCTGCTGGAGGGAGCTCTGCCTCAAATGCTCCACCTCCCGCAGCCAAGACGCCTGCTGCATCTTCAGCTCCTAAAAATCACAGGGGAGACCAAATCTGACTAAGCAATAGTTTTTAAAGCTTCATGAAATCAGTTTCACAAATGAAAATTCATGGGCAATTCATCGATTGTTCTATTCTTTTATTACATGTGGCTCCAGATAATCATCATGAAGTATTTGGGACTTTTAGAACTCTGTCTCTTGCTCAAATACCAACTTATGCAAGTGTTGTAACCTTGAACACATGTTGGCTTTTTCACACATTAATCAACTCTTCTGGCAAACTTCTTATTGTATTTCAACATCTGAATTTTTGGCTTTTTTAAGGGTTTATAAAAAACCCTGCAGCGATGTTTGTAACACCACAGGCAAACTAAAAATCTGCTGTCTTTCAAGCAATACCATGAAGAAAAACGTCATTAAAAACAGGCGTCTTGCCCACCTTGCTTGACTCGGGTCCCAGGCGCTCAATTTCCTTCACGCAAAGCTTGTTGGCTTCGCCCAAAAGCAGCAACTGTTTGTTCAAAAAAGCCATCTGCTGCTCCATACTTTCACTGTTGTTGAGCTGAGGTTGGACAAATCAAACAGTGAGTTAAAGGTAGAATTTGCATTCTGCTGCAGTAGCTCGAAATACTTTGTGTTATTAATGCCGTAGAGCATTTATTTCCTGTCTCACCTTGATGGACAGCTGGCTTAGTAAATGCCCCATATTGCATACTTCGTTGTTGGCTCTCTGTAGCTCCGCCTCCATTTCACCCACCTTCTTCTGATTCTCGTGCAGATCACTCTGTAAATGATGTCATGCAGAACACCAGCACTTAGCAAACAGATCACATATGTCCCTCTACATTCCAGCAACCTTCATCCTAAAAAGCATCATGCGTGTCATTTTTGTTGGCAAATTGCAAGCGCATACAAGTGCCACTGAACATTGCCATGTCGTACAGGTGGGTGATCACCTGTAGTTCCTGCATCTTAGAGCAGAAGTCATTCCTCTCCTGCTGCAGCTGCTGGATTTGAGACTGCAGCTGGTTCACCAGAGCCTCTCTCTCCTCCCGCTGACGCCTGGAGCGCAGCTGCTCTTCCTGCAGGCTCACCTGCATGGTCTGCATCTGAATTTCCTGTAACTTCAGCTGGGTTTTCTGCAGACAAAAACAACACATCATCACATCACTGGATACAAAAAAAATGTCCAATGGTCCAATAAATCATATTAAGAAATTAAATATTTAAAAAAAGTAAAAAAAACCCATTAAAAACAAAAAAAACAAAACGTTTTGATATAACAAATACAAAACCTAAAAGTAATCAATTCCTGAAAAATGCTGCTAAAAATGGACCCATAGTCTCCTAGTTTGTTTGAGTGTCAGCTCAAATAAAGACAGTGTTTCTGCACCTTTAGGGGGACACAGCATACGGTCCTCAACACACTGCTTCATGTGAATGTGTCTGCGATGCTGCACTTGTCATGTATTTTTTCCAATAAATTACATTGTGTGTATCCCAAATAAATTCACATATCTGAATAACGTCTAGATGACATATAGAGAAAGTACATAAACTTCTGTGGAAATCCTATTGAGAAACTTCACACAATTATTTACATATTTACTGATTTTTGCAGGTTTGGTTACCATGGAGTTGTTCTGCTCTTCTAGTGCGGTAGTGTTGACGACGCGGCCGAACAGACGACGGTTCCGGAGCGCGTGCTGCTCTCTCTTATGCCTCTCATACAGCAGCTGGCTATGCAGCAACAGCAGCTGACTGCGCAACATTCCCACCTCATCAGACGATGCAGACACAGAGCCTGCGAAAACATTCCGCGATCAATTCACAAGCACAAGATTTCTGCTTTCATTTAAACTGACAGTCAATCTTTAAATTTACAGGGATTTGAATTCTAAGATTATGACGGATTACACAACGAGGACAAACACATATCTGTGATCCTTTTGGGATTGTTGATGATTTAATAGTGGAAAAACAAAGAACACAGTTGGAGAATCCGAAGAAAACTTACTAATTTGTATTTAGAGGAAAAAGACAGGAAAATGGAAACGAACAGTAGTTGGAGAGGAAAGGTTGGAGGACACAATCTTCTTGAGCATGGAGAGCCTAAAAATGAGTAAATTACTAAATACCTTTTCCTCTATTGCTATGCTGTTTACCTCCAGAGTGATGGTCTGCTGATTGGTTTTGGGAGGACAGACTTCTGTGAAACAGCGACATTTCTGTCACACATTCTTAAAAGCATGTTCACAAATAGAAAAGCTGTTTTACAGAAGAACTGAAAACCTACCGCCTCAGCACCCTCTCGTGAGTGTCATGTCCCTGCTGAATAACACGGTCCAACAGCTCCAGTGGTGAAGTGGCAGAAAGATCCTCCCCCTCCAGCTCCTCGCGATGCAGCTCCCTCTCACCTTCAACCCTCTGCAAGGCCTCTGTCGTCTTCTTCTCCAAAAACATGGACGCCACCTTAGGCAGAGCGAGGTCGAACAGCGGCTCATAGGGCATGGGTTCCTTCGTCAGATCTGACATGGAGGATTTGCACAGACCGCTCTTGCCATTCTCTATGGGGGTAAAAGCAGGCCAGAAGGACCATGGAGGTTCTCCTCCTTTGGCTAAAACTTCACCCCTGTCTGGTGTGGAGACTAAATTCTGCTCATGGCTTTGGTGAGGTAAGAGCAGGGTGTCTGAGGAACATGAGAAAGAAGAATCCAGGCTGGGCCTTGCCGCGAAATCAAGTTTCCCGTGAGTCAGGCTGAAGATCTCCTCAGTGATGGCGTCTGGAGAGAAAACATTAGAGATACGGGTAAGATCTGAGCTCACTGAAAACTAAAGGGTGACTGAAAGCAGTTTTCTATACTTGAACACTGTGGGACGCATTGTTCTGCATGATGTCTCCACTCTCACCATCCTCTCTCTCCCCGTCTGTCCTCTTGACAATGTCGGAAAGCTGCGCCAATGACACTGGACTCTTGCCATCTCCGACGCCTCCTAAAGAGTAGCCAAAGCAAAACACATTAATCAGTGTGTCAGTTTCCCTAAGCAGCAGAGGTCACATTCCCAACAGAATGCTACAAAGTATCAGCAAAGTCTCACCATTGTTGTTAATACTTCTGGGCATGACTTTCCTCAGCTCTTTGACTGAAGGATTTACCTGAGCAGTTCAGAAAAATGTTTTAGGAGAACATGCAACATTTCAACGAATGGGTTAAATAAGCGACAATAGGTCAAATAGGTCATGGTTGCGTCATACTTTATGTACCTTAGCCTGAGTACTGCTGGTGTTTTGGGCAGGCTGCCCTAGTTCCTCTGAGAATGATGGTAGAGGAGATGACCCTGAGGGGGTTGAGGGAGACAGAGACCATTTTCCATCCACTGTAACAAAAACAGAACCCTGAACTCATCTGAGTCATCTACAAGAGCATCAAACAGAACTGTTCCATATTCTAGACCTATTCTAGAATGTATCTCTGTATTCCAGAACGCATTTGGCTGACCTGGTGTGTTGGGGATCCGTCCTGAGAGGTGGGAGGCACAATGCGAGACTTCGGAAACAGTGGCAGGGGACATTCTGGAGCTGGGAGGGGTGGACATCCCACACAGTGAGGATGGGCTCCACGTCCCCTCCTTTATTGCTGATGAGGTCATCTCATCAGTCTGTGGATGAAGCACAAAACAATGGACATTCATTCAATAATAGATCATGTAATTGTTATAATTTATAGGTTCGTTTTGGGCCACAACATCGGGTTTCGTCTTTATAAACTGTATTCTAAGGAAGATGCTTTTATTCGAAATAACTTACAGTTCATTCAAGTTATACTTTTATGTGCAGTCCCTGGGATCAAACCCTTAACCATGCCGTTGCTAGCACCATACTCTACCAGCTGACCTACAAGAAAGCCACAACTGTGCAAAAACAACAAACTATATCCAATCTGCACATTCACAGGATGACTTACTTGATGACTGGGGGTCTGTGTTCCGGAACTCGAGTCCTGGTTTACAGTGAGATAAGGTAGTGACAGAAAGAGGGACTGACGAACAGCGGCCATCGGTGTGACAGAGGTCATTTCTGATGGAAGACAAAATTCACTTTAAAGAACAGCAAAGACAAAAGCATCATTGGATTAACAACAGAAAATCCATAAAGATCCATAAAAGCATATGACACTCACCAAGGGTACTGAGCTCTGAGCATGATTGGCTGTAGTCTACAGGACGCCGCTGTGTGTGATCAGACAGGGAAGAGTATCCCTCTTCACATGATGCCTCTTTAGAGTCCAACGACACTTTAGCACACTCAATTACAATGTCGTGTGGTTCAAACCGCTTCCATCTACATAGAAGAACAGAAGAACATAGAAGAACAGGTGTGAAAACAATCACACAACATCTGATCCACTTCATAACGGAAATTATGTTTCATTTCACATACCTAATAGGATCAACCTCGTAATCTTTAGTTCCGGTGATGAGCTCAGGATGTATTCGTACGTGCTCCAACATTGGCTAACAGAACAGCAGAAGAAGATTGTGGAGTGAGTGTTAAAACAGAAATAATTGATACATACAAATAGTGTGTAAACATGAAGTCATGAAGTGAGAGATATAGTCTCACCTTAACCATTTCCTCAAAGGTGTCAACGTTCTCCTTCATGCTGTAATGAGCGCGAAGATAGGAAACGAAATTGCAGGGATACATGCCGTAGAGTCTGTGGAAGAGCAAGTAGACACTCGCATGTAGATGGACCGCATACACTGCCTGAGCATGACCTGAAAAACATACGCAGTCAGCTACGCTTAGCCAAGATAGGAAATAAATCTTAAGACATTTACATTTAGTCATTTGGATGACGCTTTTATCCAAAGCGACTTACAAATGGGGACAAGGAAGCAACTTCAATTACAATAAGAGGCAACAGTGAATAAGTACATAGATATAGACAGGTCTCAGGTATTTCAACACAGTATAAGAAGTTTTCTTTTTTTTAAGAAGTAGAAGTGGCATTAAGAATGCCTCATTTTGTAAAAAGCACAGTATTCAGAAGTTTATGACACACTACCTGGGTGTCGTTGGTTCCAAGCTGCAAGCCGTCCAAAGATGTCAAAGAAATCACAGAGAAGCTGTTTGTTGGTTTGAGGAATCATGGGTAGGAGAGTAATCAACACCAGTACACCGGTTGTGAGAACCACTACATCTGAATCAGCCTGGAAGTAGAAATTATCCTTGAAACGAGCCATAGACTTTATGGATCATGACACGAATTAAACATCTGGTTGTCATTTACGTTCGGCCAACTAAAAACAGGACAACCCTCCTTATGTAGAACATTACCCTGTCACACCTGACAAGCTTTAATTTTGGTACCTTGAGGCATTTGAGCAGCGAAGCAAACAGAGGAAAGCGGGCAATCTTGTGGATCCATTGTGGCTGCTTGCGGACAACATGACCTAGGAGGGTGATGGTGGAGAGCCGGCAGCTCTGCTTGCCCATGCATTCATTCATCTTATCTAAAAGATGCTACACAGAAACACGTACAGATGAGGTTGTTTAATAATTCACTGACATGACAGATGTTCTGTAAAAAATCAATTCTAACTTATAAAACAGTGTACGAGAGGGTGGGGCAAGATAAAATGGTTTTTAACTCAAAGACGTCTTTTTGTAAAAACAAAATGACTTTCAAATCAAAGTAAACTTGGGTTAAAAATATATATGATATATGTTGGTTAAGCGCTGATGTACAATACCATGTAAATTATTTGGCTAAAGGATGATGGTTGCTTTGTGTGTCAGTCGCTTTAGTAATTGTGATAACCCAAATGCAGGAAATACTTTTACTAATACTATTACAAAATGTTAGAAAATGCTTCAATGATTTAAAATATATATGGGACTTTTCAGTCTTGGTTTATTTAACTGCAAAAAATTCACTAGCCTTACATTATAGATACTTTCTTATAATTCCACCAGTCATAGACATAATTTCCATATTTGCCCTTACCTTATCATGGGGCTCCCTGACAGACAACAGAATGTCCAAAGCCTGAGATGACTTTGTCTCCAAGAAATAGTCCACAAGGCTATTCAGCAACATAGTTCCTTTGTCTACCACATACAGATCAAATACAGATCAATAACAGATCATACAGAACAAACTACTTTTGATTTAAATATATACAGTACACTAATAACAATGAGATACAGTACATAGGTAGTAAAGGCAGCGAAAGGGCAAACAGAACACACCCATTATGCAAACACGGTGGTGTGGTTCAACAATCTTATCAATTTGACCCATGCAGCCGAAAAACAGCTGTAAATACAAGAGCTGACTAACCTGTGCTCAAAGTCTCCTGCAGCTGGTTTTTAACCTGCTCCAGTTCCTTTAAGTCAGTGGACCCCAAAAGAGGGAGAAGGTCAAACACATTTGGCTGGTCCTTAGCCATAGCTGTGCAGGACAGTGGGCCGGACTGATGCCTTTGTCACAGCGTAAACCGATGGTCTGTGGTGTCAGCATGGGGTGTATCTGCATGAACTAGTAACAAAAGTGACAAACAAGTCAATAATTAGGACCGCCAACAAACCTGCTACCAGTACTAAACTTCTACTGCTTCTGCTTACTGCAATATTATTTCAATTTTCTTTATATTTCTGTTATATAATTATTTTAGTGTTATTTTAATTTCTCATGTATCTTTTAATTTTATTATAATTCGAAATGATTCTCTTGTAAAGCTCTTTGACTTTTACTGTTACTTTTATTTTTATCTTGCTAATTTTTTAAAATAATTTCTATGTAAAACCATCTGAATTACCTTTCGCTATGAAATGTGTTATATAAATAAACTTGCCTTGCCTACGAAAACCCATTGGCTGTGTCCTAAATCGAAGTGTGTTACCTACTTTGACGGCACTTGGACATCATAGGCACGTTCCAAGTCATCAAATGAATAAATGAAAAATGCTACAAAAAGCCAAATGTCTCTCTAATTACGTTTTTTAGGCATTTCTTTCACCATCGTACAGTCTTCTATAGTAAAAGTGTGAAGCACAAACATACTGTCTAGGTAGCCAACTTCATGTGTTGCAACACAGCCGATATGAAAATTAACTGTAGCATGTCACACTACGTTCAGTCTTTTCCGAACAAAGTTTAACTGCGAGAGTTTATTACAGACTAAAAGCTAAATAAAGGCAATTCATTGCTTCATTGTTCCCCCTAACGTTACAGTAAACATTAAACGTAATCAACGCTTGTATTTATTTCAAACGCCCTGTACTAAGTGACAGCAGTACATTAATCACTGCACAGACTGCTACATAGCGAGGGATCAAAGTCTGCTTTACGATCATGACAACTTTTGCCATTTGTTTTCATTATAACCCGATCCGCTCGTAGACAACCGTAGCATAAAAACATGCATCAGATGTTTCTAAAACCGTGTATTTTATTACCGTACAGAAAGTGTGAACTTCAAACGGTCGCCATCTTGACCACCTCACGACCTTTTACACTGCTGAGCTGCTTGCGCAGACGAAAAACCTAACAGCCGTAATAATCCCAGTGCACGATCAATCCAGAGATTGATGACCTGATGTTTAGTTAAGGAGAAAATACTGACCGACTCCTCTGCTTCGCTGTCACAAGATCACCGCATGAGTGGCAGAAAGGTGTGAAGTGGTGTGCAGTGAGGTCTAGCTAAGCAGTTAGCGGCTTTAGCTTGAAAGACGGGCACAGCGCATGCGCGGGACTTTAAAGGACAAACGTGTTTATTTGCTCGTGCTATTGAAAATATGTTGGAGCTAACAATGGGTCTTAAGTATTGGTTTGTAATACATCCGTAATACATATACATATGTAATTCTTATATCAATATTTTATAGAATATTAATATCGTGTATATCTATTTTATATATTATCGATCATTATATTTTTATTTATGTATTTATTACAAACTAATAATAAAACTGCAAACTGTTTGTAAAGACACATTTCTTTCCAAGATACTGTTACATTAAACTCAAAAGTGTGGTTTCAACAAATACATTCATGAGATAATTACGATCCTACTGGCATATTCCTCAAGCAGAGCAGTGTTAGTTTTTCTAATGTGCACAATGGGCAGCTCAGTTCCTGCGTTAGCAGCGCAAAGGTTGTGGGTTTGATTCCCAGGGAAAACGTGCTGATAAAATACTAAAATACACCGTAAGTCGCTTTGGATAAAAGCATCTGCCAAATGTAAAAATAATAAACAGATAGAAGAAATCATATAAGCTGTTGGTTTAATATTTAGTTTACAATGTATTGTAATTGATACATTTTGTATGTAGATTAAGTGTCCAAATACATTTAGAGCTACGGTATTTTACAAAATTTCTTACCTATACCTATAGATTTTTGGCTGCAAAATTACAGCAAACATAAAAACACAGAATACATGCAGAAAAGACAAACAGATGTCTCTAATGTAATCAACATACTCTTTTCTTCTTGTCTCTTTTATAAACTAAAAGTGCAAACAAACCAGCCTGTACACTTCAGCTCTTGACTTATTAATGTGCTGTATAATGAGTTTGTTGAGAGGTAATTAATTCAGTAATATTGCTAATTCATATCTGATTTATTCATTGTTCAAGGGAGAAGGATATGAAAGAGCTGCTGGCAGATATCAAGGAGAAAAGAACATTCATATAAGACCTCTTACAGTGAGTGCTGTGTACTTAGTCCTCAGCAAAAGACCAATAAGAAGCAAATAGGTGGACATTGAGATTCAATAGATGCCATTGCATGTCCTCCTCCACCTTCACACTGATTTGACTCAAATAAGTGTAATGAAGCCTGCAATCTCTTCAATTAGCTGATTTTTGACGTCTTCTGCATTGATTGAAAAAAATCACATGTACTGTAATATACTTGTTACTTTATTGTTCCATTTTGTTTTATTTTGTCCCATTAAATAAAATGACAATTAAATAGAAAACGTACTCAAGAGGGACTTGTAACAAGGGTGTGCTATGACGCCATTAGGTGGAGCCATTTTACTGCCACCTAGCATTGCTCTCTCCCTGCTCTTGCAACAATAAACCAGGAGTGTAAAATAACAGCTTAAAAATTGTAAATAGTCATTAGGACCTGCCGAATGATATTCTGAATCAGAAAAGCTATTTTTTCAATCCGAACTGCAGAATGAATGCTGGCAGTACCATCTTGCCTTACTTCTAAGATCATTCTCTGTTTCCACCAAAATGGAAACCAACTATACCTTTAATTTTCTCAAATTGTTACACAGCGAACCCCTAAGTCATTATTTATTATGTTGCTTATGTCCCTATCCTGAATCTCTGCTAAATTCTGTATGGAAGAGAAAGGCATAAGGTTTTAAATGTCGCATGCGCTTGAAATGTGTTTCCTGTCCTCCACAGCACACTTACACTTTTCAGTTTAATTCTCCTTCAGAGTTATAGAAATGGGTGCTTGTCAGAAGTGATAAAAACATTCATCCCATTTTTGTCTGCACTAAAAGCACCATTACAAGGTTGCGTCTGGTTTTGTTGTCCTGGATAATTATGAGTAAAGCCCCTCATTTAGCACAGTTAAGAATAATTAAACAGACATTTAGGATAGGTTTTGTGTGTGGCAGAATGGTTTAAATTATGAATCATATGTTCCAATAAAAGGTATTTATTCCCCCAATGAAAAATGGCTGAAACATTACAGCTTGGTTTAAACTACATTAATGAGTTTTATTTGAACCTGGAGGAATATTACAATCTTAGATGACCAAATATGCTTGAAAATCAAATAATGTCACAGATTTTTAATGCAATTTGATTTTCAATGCAATTTTAATGCAAAAATGTATGTATGATATTGTGCATATTGATGTGGGTGTAGGAGACATATCAGTTGTTTTACTCCACTGAAATCAAACTAACAAACACTGCAGCACATATTATATGGTGCATAACAACTGCATGATCCAAGATGACACTTTGAGAGCTGAGACCCAGTTTGAGACTAACTCTGCTGGTATCATTTATTGAGAGCCTGGAGCATCTAAGTAGCAGTTCGGCTGCCATCTCACTTATTCACATCTCCATGTCTCATATATCGATCTACAGCACAATGCACTGTGTAATGTTGTGTAATGTGTGTATTGATGTCTAATGAATCCGGATCTTTAATGAGTGATTGGCTCACATAGCTTTATTGTGTGGGCAAAATAGTCTCAGGATACTGGCATAAAAAGCAAGATCTTGTCCTTAAAAGAGAGCGATGATTATTTGATACGTACAGTGTTGTTTGTGCATGCACACATCTGATGTCATTTTTAATCTCTCTCTGTATGTGATTGTGGGTGTGTGACTAATATGCAATGCACAGAGTAAGTGAAGCTATATATGTACATGACAGAGCAGGCTTTATATTTGTATCCTCTGTTGCTTATTGTTAATCCCATCAGTTTGCTTAGATTGATTGCTTACATTATTTAGGTGTTAAAAATTGGCCAGTAATGTAGTCACTGTAACCTCTGGGCTGGTAGGATTTGAAGAGAGCAGGACAGCGCTTGCTCATTGTAAATGCTGCCCTCCGTAAATTTAATAAAGGATAATATACAGTTACGCAATATATCAGTTCCAAGCCTGACATGTAACCCAACAAGAACTTTAAAATCAAAATTCCATCCATGCCTGACTAAAGCTGCCGATTTATTTATCTGTGACCATGAGTAAATTCCTTCCAGCCACCAGTAATGATGTAATCTAAATGCAGCACTAGAATTAAACATTTCCGTGCGGTACAATACATGTATTATTTACTTGCTTAATTGTATTTGTCTTACAGAAACGTGCATGTAAAATAAGTATCATTTGTTACGTTTATCTTCAATGAAACGCATGCTTTTTTTATATCGTAAGTTACGGTGTGTAGAAAAAAAAGTTGCACCTCCACCCGGAGATGCTTGTTTCCTTGGTAACGGGGGTCTCGTTGAATTTCACCAGCGCACTTAAACGCGCTTGTTCCGGAGCTATATACGGGTGATAGATGGAGACAAGCTCCCATTGATTATTTTTATGTGGAAAAAACATTCCTCTTTATTTTAAATGAAATACGACAGTGCTGGATGTAAATAATAATCATAACATGTGAAAGAATGACACTGAGTTATAACACAAGACACAAGCAAGAGCATTGAGTTGTGATGTGCCATTTCAAAGGACAATAAATAATGTACACTTCTAAGTATTTCACCAACACTACCTGATTAAGGCATAAATTATTTGATTCAACAACCAGTTTTGTCTGTGCATAGCCTATTGTAAAACATTGGTTGTATTAGTACTGTTTAGGGCAATTGATAGTCAAACAAATACATTACACGAATAAATCATTTTTTATGAAAATGCCGCGGCACTTCGCACATAACTAATACCCGAGCTACGTATAATGTATAACTTGTCTCGTGTGACACATCAACGTTACGTAAAAATACGTTCAATCGGTTTAATCAGGGGACACAGTGTTGAGCAGAGATTCTCCTCCCGCAAATGTTTTGAAGTCTATTCAACCGTGACAGCTCAGAGATATCAGGCGTAATCTGTGAGTGAGCGCGCATCCGTGCGCGGGCACAGTTTTCAGCACCAAGGACAGCGTCTTTCCCAAAGCATCAGGTCACTCGGACCGAAGGCGTACGTGAAAGACATCGACTGCAGCTCAATCACGGCAAGAACAGATGAAGTGCCATTTTAAATACTTACTACACAAGTGATTTTTGCACGTTCTCCTGGGACACAGAGAAGCAGAGAGAAAATCTGTTAGACGACTATCAACAGGAGCTGGCATCATTTTCAAGAAAGGGTGTTGACGTGGTTTTCGTGAAAATAAACGGATTTTGTGACCAGTGCACAAAGAGTGAATGAATCAAGCTCATTCCTCAGCAGAGTAGATTGAGGTAATTACATTCCAGTGCTACTGGAGAGGACGCAGTGAGAGGGGATCTGTCTCATCAACGGACATCGACACGCATCCTCCAAAGGGCGCTCAGCTTGACTCCCCTGCGATCCAGGGCAAAATGCGTCTGGTTCTCTTTGCCTTCCTTATCTCGTGCTCCTGTGCGAGAGGAGGGTGCGAACCGAAGACCGTAAATATCGGCGCTGTCCTGAGCCAGAAGAGATATGAACAAGTGTTTAAGGACGCCGTCACCCAAGCCAATAATATATACGGCAAAGATAAGTTTAAGATGAACGCGATTTCAGTCACTCATAAGCCAAATGCTATCCAGATGGCACTGTCCGTTTGTGAGGACCTCATCTCCAACCAGGTAACACTCGCAAACCATAACTAAAAAATTCAGGAGTTTGCTTAAAAGACGCACTTGTTCACAACTTGTGTGTCTATCTATCTATTCACATCTATCTATCTATCTATCTATCTATCTATCTATCTATCTATCTATCTATCTATCTATAATAGATAGATAAATCTATTTACATATCGATAAAAATATATAGCAATAATAGTTAATCATAACAGCAATTATTATTATTAGTTTAAAACAATAACTACCGTTTCTGATGGCTGCCTGTTACAAAATAAAACAAAAATATTGTTCCTGTACCGAAGACTGAAACGAACCTTTAAGTTTTATTTATTAATTTACATCTTGACAAAATCCACACAAAAAACGGCTGAACGTGCATTCATAAATAACAGCAATTGTCAAACAAATATTTAAAGACCGCACTTTTGTATTTTGTTTACGTTGTTGGACATTAAAACACTTTGTACAAACGAAAACATTCAACAGGATCCGGGGGTGGGGGGGCCATTTTGACCTTACCGATGAGTAAGCAGTCGCATCCTCGAATTGCCTGTTGGAAGGGCGGTGAGGTTGTAACGCTGTGCTCTGAGGTTATATGAACTGAGCCTGAAATATTTGACGCTGTATATATGGCAGTCTGTAATTCATGTGGCGTCAAGTAAATACAAATCACACCGGAAGGGAAAGCGATCATGGCAACATCACTGACCTCTGTGCAAAGCGCCATGGCACCACTGGGCCACTTCGTCTATTTAATGAAAAACGTAAAACGAGGCCAACATGGCGCCCCAAAGATAACAGCTGCTTTGTTCTAGCGAGGAACGCTGTAGCAGAATATTACACAGCGATGGAGGGAGAGATTATAGATTTCAATGGTGTAAAACGGATTACCATCCAAGTTGTGTCACACTCACCAAACATACACTGACACAGTGGCATTCGTTGGCATGGAATCCTGCAAATTGTTGGTGCTGGATCGACGCTTTTGACAGTAGATATTGTAGAATAATAGAATTAGAAAGATATTTCCTGTTGTTATGAAGTTTTAAAAATGCAATAATAATATACAGATGAAAACAATCTTGTTTGTTTTATTAAATTATTCATGAAAACAACACCTATAAATCAAAGGTGGACTCCAATATGTGACAAAATCGACAGTTTTTCAAAGATTGTTCTCCTCATTAAGCTTCTGAATGTCCTCAGGTTTACGCAATCTTGGTGAGCCACCCACCCCAGTCCAATGACCACCTGACCCCCACCCCGGTGTCCTACACAGCAGGTTTTTACCGTATCCCTGTGGTGGGTCTCACCACCCGCATGTCCATCTATTCGGATAAGGTGAGTGTGGGCTGGTACCAGTAGCTGACATGGCACTGCATCCCAGTATGTTTGTTCTGCCTACGTTCTACTTCCCCCACCACAGATGATATCTGTCCTTCTCATTTATTACCTTTTAAACTGCACTTGTCACAGAGTTTTTAAGCATAAAACCCCTTTTTGAAAGATTCAGACAAGCAAAGCCCTTGTGTAGTTATAACTGAATGAATTAGCCCATGATGGTTTTTGGCGTCTCCATTTAGACTAAATAATGGGATATAAATTTACTCATTTTCAATTCTAATCTGGTCCTTCCACAGACTTTTAATTAAAAACCGGCGGGAATGCGCTGCGTCACGATCACGATGGATTCTTCTTAATTCCCGCAGATGTAACATTTACTTAAAATCCTTCCCTTATGGTATTTTGGCACACTGAGGAGTGATGTCTGGATGCGTCTCTAAATTAATTACAGTTAAAGTGATTAAATTCTAATGAACTAAAATTGCTTCAGGCCTTTGTGTAGCCTCTCGAGAGACACTGGTTCTTTTTCCGCACACGTCTTTTTAGAGCATCCACCTCTCCTTCCTGCGCACGGTACCGCCTTACTCTCACCAAGCCCAGGTGTGGTTCGACATGATGCGCGAGTTCCAGTGGAATCACATCATTCTGATTGTGAGCGACGACCACGAGGGGCGAGCCGCACAGAAAAGACTGGAAACCCTGCTGGAGGAGAGGGAGACGAAGGTGAGATGCGTAGGTTGCCGGCTCTCATGCCCCGTCGTGTAAACGAGTGTGCGTGTAAGTCAGTGCGTTTCTGTAATCAAAACCTCAGAGTTTCTATGTATATGTTAAATGTTTTCTTTTTCTGTTGTGTAAACACATTTCTTTTCATTTGGCTAACATTATTTATACCAAAGGCATCAGCAGCGTCTGAGGTGGTTTATCTGCAAAACTTTGTACTTTTCTACTCATCTCACATTGCTTTTTACCATAGTCAAATTCTCCTACTTGTCTATTCACAACAGGAGCAAAATGAGGGACTTAACCTGGGGCTGTGCAAAAAATCAACAGGGGATTGTGTTGATTTAAGTTTTGGTGTTTTTTGCTGTAAGACTTTTTTCCTGGCCACAGACTGGAGCTGATATGTTGAGTGTTCTTTGTGGCGGTAAACAACTTTGTTAATCTGATAGTAGTGTTGTAATATTTCTCAACCCTTAATAGTTCACAATACCGCAGAGTATACGCTGTATTTCATAATATATTTCAAGATGGAGGTAGTATGGAGGACTGTGTGAGCATTTAACTTGAACTGTGTGTAATGCGAAGTTCGGTTCCCCAGACATACTGCTTAAATTACCACAGTTTCAGTGATTTGTAGTTCAGTAAAATGAGAAAATCGTTAGGGGTCTGAATCTATTAGCATCACTCTGTTTATGTAGGACAGCTGCAATGTCGTTGCAATGTCATTTCCAGTAATGGCAGCCCCTAGGCTAGCTGGTTTTATATGCACATTCTTCTACTGTTGTGGAAACTCATCAGCAGAAGGGCTTAAAAACTCTTCATGTCTAGAATTACTGCAAAACTTTGGTAACAGGTTGACTGCAGGTGTTTGCATATGGGATTGCTACATATGACGGACATTAGCATTTTGATACGGCAGACACAGAAGTATGATATGTTTCTTATTTAAGTTATGGAAACAAGTAAGCTTCTTTATTGACATAAACGTTTTTGTCTGCTTTGATGACTCACTCTTAGACTGTAGCTTTGGTTTGAGGGAAACAGGCTTTGAATAATTGCTGTTTTTCCGTTTTTGCGTTGGAAGTCCAAGTTCACAGTCTGGTTGGCATTTACACAATATATCTAGGCTTGAAATTAATTACTGCTTGATCACAAAAGATTTTCTGCGGGTATGTTCAGCGGCTGGTTACACAGTCAGTGTATATTTATTCCTACATAAAAATAAATTCTAAAATTAAAGTATAAGGTGTTGCAATATCCATGCTATTAATACAGTGTTAATATTACACATTTGATAATATGTGTAAATAGATAATTCAGAGCCGATATCTGATTAACACTCCAATATAGTGTTAATAGTTTTAATAGCCACAATAGTTTACAAACGCTTTCTCTGTTTTCAAACACTTGTATTGTGAGTGTGATTTGTGATACATTGGTCAAAAAAGAGAAATACAAAATAAACTAAATGAATGTCCTTTTAATACATACTGAAATAACATTGTTACCGTGCATTATTTTGGCCTTGATAATCATGTGCTGATAATTTGATATTGTGACAGAAAATTCTCATACAATTCATGTTCAGTAATACGATCTAACAGAATCTTTCTTCAAAGCACTCATACAGTTTTTTGGCTTTCACCAAAAGTGACAACTAAGCTGTCAGACAGTGGACAATGAGAAAAAAGGATGAAAAGAGTCCATGCGCTGTAAAGCAGGGCTGATTCAGTGACTCTGAGGAAAGTGCAATATCTTGAGTGTGTGCTTGAAATACACTGTTTTTTTTCGGGCCATATGTCTGGACAGGCATGTCTCGTGGCAGCAACAAATTGTGCTTCATGGACTGTAGCCGATGTTCTTTCACGGTAGATTGACAAAGACATTTAAACTGATGGATGGGATGGCGTGAACTGGATTAGGTTGCCCTTGGAATTACTGCTCAATTAATAAACAGCAATGAAGTTGTGGTACATATGCATCATAATAAAACAGAGCTGAAGACATTACCGTTTATTTTGAGTTGTTGTACACAAGCAACACCTTCTGGGCAAGTTAACACTCATTTAGATGAGTGAGTACAAATGGAGTACAAAGTGAAGCAGCTAATGAAAAATGGAAAACCATCAAAAGTTTAATGTAAACCGTTATGTATAGGTAAGGTTGCTCTTTGTTGATGTTTTTGCAAGCCCCAGGATTAGAGTTTCCCAGTTTGAAGCAGAAAAGTGGTGATTGTTGGATTTCTTTACTGCGCACCATTTATAACTGTTTATAATATTCTGTGTCTGCATATTTTCTCTGTGCACATTATTCATCAGAGTAAAAACAGGAACTATGAAAACCTCGACCAACTGTCCTTTGACAACAAGCGAGGACCCAAGGTATATTTGCATGGTCAATGCACGCCGCCCAAAAGTTATCTGAAAGTAGCCACTAGAATCCAGTCAAAACAATCAACAGCCGATTTCCAGAGATCCTTATCCTGCCAGCACGTCTATTTATGTTTGGATTCTTTTATAATTTCAATCGGGAATGGGTTGTTTTTTCTGTTAAAGCGTATAGAAAAAAAATCGCTCCCCCACCTCTCACTTTTTTATTTTTGTGTAAAGGAATGCATGTATTGAAGCCAGCAAGATTGCAAGTGTATTCTTTTGACACCGTGCGTGGAGATCTGGTCGTGTGGGACAGGCACAAGCCAGATGTTCCTCCCACCTTTCTGCAGCATTTCTCCCTTTTGTTCATGTTTTGGTTTTTGGCTGGGAAAGAAGCCACCACCACCACCTTCCTTTACCTCCACCTGTTTTTTGCTTTCCGGTTGCATCAAATCTTCTTCTCCCTCTTCTTCTAACATGCACGTTCTTCCTTGGAATCTTGATTCCCTTCAGTTTGCATGTAGAAATGCAGGACTTTTTGCCGCTCCAAGCTTACTTTGTTGCTTTTCTTCATTTAAGCAGATTATCTCAGAAACTTTTTTTACTTCATTTTTCTCAACCCCCTTCCCCCACCCCCAAAAAAAGAAAAAGAGAGAAAAAAAGAGAAAACACCAGTGCTGAAAGAGCACGGTTCATGGTGGGGATGAGTCAACCACTTGACTAATGTTGTATCCTAATCCCAGGCAGAGAAAGTGCTCCTGTTCAGCCAAGACACAAATCTGACGGCTCTGCTACAGGAAGCCAAAGAGCTGGAGGCCAGAGTTATCATCCTATCAGCAAGGTGAGTTATTCTCCCTAACCCATCTGACAATTAGTCACTGATGTTGTTAAATAAAACAGTGGTGGTCGTTAGGCTCATACAGCTCATGCTCACTTTTGTAAAGCTAACTAATTCAGGGAACGTTTCAATTAACATATAAGAAGTGACGGCAAACAAAGCTAAAGAGCTTTTAAAAAAACAGTTTAAACAAAAATTATGCCATTATTTATTTACCTTCCGTGACAATCCTTTAACAAAATTACTGATGTTTGTCATAATTGATGACCAACCTGCTGTGCACATCCAATTTGAATAAACACCAGCATAAATGAGATTTCAGCATTGCAACATTCACTTCTATTATATGAAAATTCCAAAGATATTATGCTAACAACAAAATGCTATGCTAAATCCTTTTTCGAAAGAAAATCATACAGGTTTAGAACAGTGAGCCAGTAAACAATGGCAGTATTTTAATTGTTGGGCACAGCGGCAGTAGACGCTTATAAGATGCTTTCTAGTTGAACGAGCCGGCATCCATTTTGTTAAAGATCCATCAGCCGAAGCTTCCTTAAAAATGTCAATCAGTTTCTGCATATAACATAAATTGGAGAAGCAGTTACCACCGATCTCTGTCCAATCACAGTGAAGATGAGGCCGCGGCCATTTATAAAGCGGCACGCCAGCTCAACATGACGGGCTCTGGTTACGTGTGGTTGGTTGGAGAAAGGGAGATGTCTGGTAAAGCACTGAGTGAAGCCCCAGATGGTATGTACTTTCATCCTCTTCTATTCCAATCTCTCTCTCTCTGTCTCTCTCTCTCTCTCAGGCTGTTGAATAAACTGAACATGTTTGCCTTAAGCTTTCTATACGATTACAATTTGCAAACCCCACCGACGAATCAGTGTCTGTGCTGTACTGGCGTGTTTGAACATTTAAACATCTCTTTGTTTAAAGGTTTAAAACACAGTGATTCTTTACTCATTGTACTGTGCTTTATGTCTAATGTTTAATTGGTTTCATTTTTGAGTGTTTGTCCTTTCTTTCAGTAGACAACAAATGATGCAATAGAGAGTTGTGGTAATCCATATTGGTTTGAATGTGCACACATTTTTAAGGTTTGGCTGTCATGAGTTTATTTGTAAGTGGTGCTTTGCAACCTCCACTTTGAGGTGCGGATGCCATGGTAAGCCACAATCGCATTTCCTTGTTCCCGGCTTCTTTCTACACATTTGTGTACGAGTTCACGTCATTCTGCTCAGTGCTGAACCCTGTCCCAACCCCCCATGACTGTCACCCTCCTGCTGTCTGTTATGAGACAACTGTTCGTTCATATGCAATGCACGTGTGTTTCTATGGTAATTCTTGGATTTGTTTATAACGAGTGTGTTTGGAGGCACTCTCGTAGCGAGAGTGTAGTGTTGTCAGGCACTGGCCAACACTATGTAATGTTGTCAACTGGGCAGGCTTGCTCGGCCTTCAGCTAATCAATGGCAAGAACGAGTCGGCGCACATCTACGATGCCGTTGCCGTGGTGGCCCAGTCCATCCAGGAGCTCTTTGAGAAGGAGAATATCACAGAGCCTCCACGAGGCTGTGTTGGCAATACAAACATCTGGAAAACTGGCCCACTCTTCAAACGGTGAGGCCAGAGATCATGTGATCCGGCTAGCATCCGCTGTACCTGTAGCATCCAACTAACCATCCATTCGCTGTCATGCATTAACATACATTATCACTGGCACTGACAAGAGTGGAAGCTTTCACACAGCAAATATTGAAATTGCAAGCAGTGTGCAACAGGAAAAATATGGCTTCAGTGTAGCCTTATTGAAACATGCTTTTTTTAAAAGGCATGCAATCTAAGGCTCTTATTACATTAGAATCAAGCCTGTTAGGTTGTTGATTACATTGGATTTGTGTATCTCATTAAAGACCCCGACAGGTGTCGTATCTGTTCCTACTGTATGTCTGTGCCTGCACATTATCTGCAAGAACCTCCATCCCCCACTGCCCAAACAACACCCCCTTACTCTTCCCCTAGAAAGTCATCATTTCCTTTCCTAGACATACTTGCATCTCCCACCTCTGAATGTGGTGAAGTGCCATTAACTCCAGTCATCGTCAGTGTCTTGCTTTGAGTTAAAATGGGGATTTTTGTGCAGTTTCTAACATACCCCCTCTTGTGTACTAGAGTTCTGATGTCATCCAAGTATCCAGATGGTCTGACAGGCCGCGTGGAGTTTAATGATGACGGAGACAGGAGGTTCGCCCACTACAGCATTCTGAACTACCAGAAAACCAGGCTGGTCCAAGTGGGCGTCTACAATGGCTCGCAAGTATGAAATCGACTTTCTTAAGAAGGATGGTTTTCCTGCTCAGGGCTTTACTATAAGTGTGCTGTTATAACCATTCGGACAATACCGCAGTAACACAGTGTGATTTTATAATATAAGGTGTATGGCAATGACTCTGCAAATGTAATAATCTGCGCTTAGCGAAGGTGATTCACAGAAACACCCTTTATTTATCTCCTATGGATTACAGGTTGTAATGAACACTCAGAGGAAGATTATATGGCCGGGAGGAGAAACTGAAAAGCCGAAAGGCTATCAGATGTCAACAAGATTAAAGGTTCCAATTTTGATGCATCATTTAGCTTTCAGGTGGCTGTAATTAAATCCGTGTAATGACATTCAGTTAAACTTGTTCCTGTGGCAGATTGTCACCATTCATCAAGAGCCCTTTGTCTATGTGAAACCGACGCTACGTGATGGAACCTGTAAGGAAGAGTACACAGTGAACGGAGTCCTCATCAAAAAAGTCATCTGCACTGGTCCCAATGAGACCATTCCAGGTAGTTTTCGGGGGCAGGAGCTGTTTTTATGTTATTTTTGGACTGAAGCTGTCCTTTGTCTACCCTGCAAAAAGACTGTCATTTTTACCTGTATTACCTGTATTTAAGGATCTTACCCTTAAAATTGACTTTTTATATATATTTGTGTTTGTGTATTTTCATGTAGTAATTTTGATTAAGTCACAATAACTAAAATGTTAAATTATTCATAAAATCACATTATTCCGCAACAATATTAAAGGAACAGTAAGTGATTTATGAGAAACGCTGTTAAGATTTAAAATTGACACCCAAACAAACACACCCTTTCCTTCATTGGAGTGCCCTAAAGAAAAGGATAGGCTACGCATAACAGACGAGGGCGTACAGCTGGCGCACATGCCCCTATTGCTGATTGGCTACGGGATTGGCAACATGTTACCATGTGTTTCTGTGTTGGGGGGGGAATTGCTTACTGCATCTTTTATTAATGTTTTTTATATATTTTATACATAACCATTTAGGGTTATTTAACATATGAAGCACATTCTTTAGGTTACATAAAGAAAACATTTCCTCACAGTATAGATTGCTAATTGTCTTCTGTATCTCTCCAGGTCGCCCAATTGTACCTCAGTGCTGTTATGGGTTCTGCATTGACCTCTTAATCAAACTCGCTATGACAATGAACTTCACCTATGAAGTGCATTTAGTTGCTGATGGAAAATTTGGCACTCAGGAGCGTGTGAGTAACATGATTACTTTATTGATTCGTCCCCATGGGGCACCTTGCCTGAAGCTTCGTGTGTCTTTTCCAAGGTCGCACAGCTAAGCCGAGGAGATTCTTCACAGATACAATAAAGAATCTGTGTTGTGCTTTACGCAGGAAACAAATCGCATTTTGGCATGATAATTGCTTAGAACAAAAAACATTAGGTCTTTTAATGAGGTTTTCCTCCGAAACTGCTCAACAGGGACTCTTTGTATCTCTGCACAGTCATATTAAGGCTCTGTGTCTGCTCAGAATTCTCTATAAAGACACAATGCAGGCTAAATTATGCCGTTAATGAAATGCAGCTTAAGAGCAGCATTAACCTGTGATCCTAATAAACTTCAACATTTTGTTTCACATTTAAAAATAATTTCATGTTATTCATTCCATATTTCTTTATTCCATATTTCAAACATTAAACTCATAATGTTATTTACTAAAATTGAATATGCCATTTGTGAGCAGCACTGAGCGGTTTATGGTAATAGACAATTATGACACGAGCAAGATTTTCTGTAAAGCCGCCTTCAAACAATGTCAGGATCGATACAAACAAATGTGACTTGACTGATATTCTTTTCTTCATATCAGGTAAATAACAGCAACAAGAAGGAATGGAATGGGATGATGGGAGAGCTTCTGAGTGGCTTGGCAGACATGATTGTGGCTCCGCTTACAATAAACAACGAACGAGCCCAGTACATAGAGTTCTCTAAACCATTTAAGTACCAGGGGCTCACGATCCTCGTCAAAAAGGTAAAACCATCGACAGCTCTACAGTCAACTACAATGAAAATAATCTACACATATCTAGATATTTACACGCTGCGATTTAAAACTGCGTTATTCAGTGTGACCAGGGAGTAGATTTCGGTTAAATGAGTGAAAATGGGAACATAATGGGGGAAGATTTGGTGTTAACTTAATTTTAATTATTCATTTCAAGCTTAAAACAAAGTAACAGGAATGTAATTAGTTTTCAGAAAGCTCCTCAGAGAACAAGGCTTTCGGTGTCAGAAATAAGTTTTGTTCGTGTAATTCAATTCCCTCAAGTGGGTGATGTCTATACTCCAAAAAAGCTGTGAAAATTCAATTGACTACACTGAAGTCTTTAAATATATCTAGTACACCAGCATCCCTGTACAGTAGACTGCGTTTGATGCTCCATATGGTAATACATGTGGTGATGTGGGTGGTGTTTGCTGGACTGTGTACAAAGCTGTGTTGTTTTGCAGGAAATACCACGCAGTACACTGGATTCGTTCATGCAGCCCTTTCAGAGCACTCTGTGGTTACTGGTGGGTCTATCGGTCCATGTTGTGGCGGTGATGCTCTACCTATTAGACCGTTTCAGGTAAAGGAAGACATTTGTTACTTATTTTAGCCAACTTTTCGTAAAGGGATAGTTCACCCAAAAATGTATGACATTTACTCACCCTCATGTCATTCCTTTTTTCTTCTGTGGAACACAAAAGATGATATTTTGAGGAATGTCTCAGTGGTTTTGTCCATACAACAGAAATCAATGGGTGCCACTGCTGTTTGGTTACCAGTGTGCTTTTGAAATATCATCTTCTGTGTTTCTCAGAAGCAAGAAAGTCATACAGGTTGGGAATGACATGAGGGTTAATAAATGATGGAACAGTTTTCATTTTTGGTGAACTATCTCTCCGACTGAGGTATGTCCTAACTGTATGTCATTAGGCATGAGCTGTAAGGTGTCTTGTTACCTTACAACTCATGCCTAATGACATGTAGCTCAACTGAAAGAACATGGTGCTAGCAACAGAAAGGTCATAGGTTCGAATCTCAAGAATGTCGACCGATAACGTCTGCCTAATGCATAAATATAAATGCGGGAATAACAGAGCATACAGATATGAGAACACAGCAGCTTGATATTAATAAAATTTGCAGAGGTTTGCAGTTGTTCATATTTTCTGAAGGTTTCAAGCATGTGTCTCTGGCTGATATGTGCTTTGCCCTGCAGCCCATTTGGAAGGTTTAAAGTAAACAGTGAAGAGGAGGAAGAAGATGCCCTCACCTTATCTTCTGCGATGTGGTTCTCCTGGGGTGTACTACTGAACTCCGGTATTGGAGAAGGTAGAGCACAGAGCGAAAAGATTATTATTCCAGTCTATCACCATGAAAATATAGCTGACTCCGTGTTTTATCAATTTTGCAGTAGGCATGAATTCTTTATCTCTCTTACCTGCCTGCCTGCCTATGTTCGCAGGTGCCCCGCGGAGCTTTTCAGCCAGGATTTTAGGTATGGTGTGGGCTGGCTTTGCTATGATTATAGTTGCATCTTATACTGCCAATTTGGCAGCCTTCCTGGTGCTGGACCGGCCTGAGGAGCGCATTACCGGCATCAACGACCCTAGGGTGAGAGTTAAACATGAAGCGGCTCCGATTGTTATAAAACACAATATCAAACAGCTCTGATAATTACAATGCAGGCAAATTTCACATTTTATATGCTATGAAAACAAGATGTGCAATTAAGCACGCTAAGAACGCCATTATGGGTCACTCATCTCAAAGGTTATTTTTAGTCACATTTTTTCCATCAGGAAAACATGTTAATTTTGCCATGCCATGGTCAACAAAGACCATTATTTATCTATCTATAAATATATGAATGAAAATGTCATTACATATACAATACAATACAATAATACAATACAACTCAAACAAGCATATTGTGTGTTGTGTATGTTTTGCCCTTTACATTAGTGACACATTCATTTAATCATGGGTGTGCTAGCACCTATGACATCATTAAAGACATTTGGGTCATACTTACCTCTATTCTCATAGATATTTTCCTCTCAGAAAGATTTTACGGACCTGCAGAGACAAAGATTCCAAAGTTCTGGTTCACTTTAACATGAATTATTTAGGGTATTTTGAATAAAGTGTCCATACAAATGTACATACGGAACAACCCACTGTAACGTTATGTTCCAGCTGCGAAACCCATCAGACAAATTCATCTACGCCACAGTGAAGCAGAGCTCTGTGGACATTTACTTCCGCCGCCAGGTTGAGCTGAGCACCATGTACCGCCACATGGAGAAGCACAACTACGAGAGCGCTGCGGAAGCCATCCAGGCCGTGCGAGACAAGTCAGTCAGAGTTTACCATAATAACACTTAAAACCATCACCATGTTTTTGCTACTGTAACCATGCAACTGTCTACACCCAGTCAGGTTTATTGGAGGTAAATACTGACAAAATGGGCAAAAATAGGTGCCGTTTTAAATCGTAACAGGCACAAAGCACAGAAAAACACATTTTGTAGTGCAGTATTCTTGTCTTGTCCTCCAGTAAAAATAAGTAAACATCCTTTATATAAAACACATTGAGAAACACATTAGGAGAAATGTAGGTTTAGTGAGGTTTGTTGTTTAAAACAAGCAAAATACTATTTCCCCAGGCTTAGAAATATAAAGTGTCCCCTTTAAATTAACGTCATTGTTCTTACACCACTGAGGTCTTCTTTATACAAAGGAAGGCAAACATAGCCATTTAAAAAAGTGATTGTATTGCAGGGCATTCAAACATCAGTTAAAAAGGCCTGTTATTGATGCAGTAGAGATTACACCAGTCAGTATGATGGGCGGCACATTTTCCTTTTCCCCCAGTGGCTGTGAGATGAGCAGAGCGAGGTTAAACTTTTGTTTGGCTTGATTCAGTACAGCATTGATGCTGAATACAAAGCAGGGCAGGGAGAACCTTCACTAGCCATTGTGTTGTGCGCGAAGACAGGAAGAGACGGCAGACTGCCAGTAGCGCTTTACTACATTTCCCTTACTGATTTTTAACACAGTTTTGTGTTGTATTTTACTTAGGATACATTTCAGCCATTCGTAATAAAGACAAAGGTGGAGTGTGTTATTCCACATAGTGAGGTCTAAAAATCTGTGACCACCTCGCTTACTTGAGATTCACATTTAAATATGGAAATATTTTATGGAAATACTAATTTAGGGCTTGAGAAAAATAATTAAACAAAAACCATTACCTGATATTGACCATGTTAATTTCTTTGTTCAAATGGATGCTGTGTATGTTCGAAGAAATTCATGTTCACTTTTCAATCCGACTCTTCACTCAGATTATAATGCTGGTCATTTGTAATGTGCGAATTTTACTAATGTCATTTTTTCCAAGACATTTGCACCCTATTCTATGTAACGCTGGGTCATCATCCCGCCGTTGGCATTCTGTATCTTTTAGCTGAGTTGGACGTGTCAAGACTTGTTTGGTGTCCCACATAAAACTTCTCTCCCCACAGCAAACTCCATGCGTTTATATGGGATTCAGCAGTGTTGGAGTTTGAGGCCTCGCAAAAATGTGACCTGGTCACCACGGGCGAGCTGTTCTTCCGCTCTGGATTCGGTATTGGCATGCGTAAAGACAGCCCATGGAAGCAAAACGTCTCACTGGCTATTCTTAGGTAAACATCTACAGTACAATACTACTCTACACTGTTGTTTGCATCTTTTTCTCCTCCTTTAAGCCAAACCTTGGATTTACGGCGATCTGTCAACTGTTCCATTCCTGGAATAACAGATTGTTTGGCTGATGAGTTTTCTCTCTGGATTAATAGTTCCCATGAGAATGGCTTCATGGAGGACTTGGATAAAACCTGGGTCCGTTACCAGGAGTGTGACTCCAGAAGTAATGCACCAGCCACACTCACTTTCGAGAATATGGCAGGTATGGTCAAAAAATATATATATAAAGTGGTTTAAGGAACTAAACAAAAACGGGTAACACTAACACAATAATATATGCATTCACATCTACATTGAATAGATCATTTCTATCAATTTCTGTTAGACTATTACTTTTCAATAACATATATGCATTATTTGCAGAAGTGTAACCTTCATACAAAAATATACAAATTGAATGAACACTACATTAAAAATTCACATTAAACCGGACTATTAAATTAATTACATACTGTTTATTGTTAGTTCATGTCCGCCTTCTAATGGTCAATTCGTTTGCGCTCTTTATCACATTGAACAGTATCTGTTAATGACAGAATGTGTTTCTCATAACCAGGTGTGTTTATGTTGGTGGCTGGTGGCATCGTTGCCGGAATCTTCCTCATCTTTATTGAGATCGCATACAAGCGGCACAAGGATGCTCGCAGGAAGCAGATGCAGCTGGCCTTTGCAGCAGTTAATGTCTGGAGGAAGAACCTACAGGTACAGCCGCCTCCCTCCCCCAAACAGGAATCTATAGAGTCAATAACAAGCCAGTCTCTGCTGCTACCCAACAAATCTAAGACGTCTTATAGATTTTTTTCTATTCCCCTGTCTGTCATTAGTCAATGGTGACACTTAAAGGTCATGATAATGCGCATAATAAACCTAATCAACCAAATACGAAAACACCTGACAAATAAGGCAATCCAACACAGCCAAAATGGTGCGGTCCAATAAAGCATTTGGTGCTGCCTTAATGCATGCTAAAATCTTCTGATGAATTGTTTGATATACGTTTTACAAGGGGTGATATTGTACATACTAACGATGCAAAAATGCTTTGCGAATGTATTGTGCACAGTTACGTTCTTTATTCGAATACGCCGTGACTGCACTATGAATATTTGCTCAATGAATATAAAAATGAACCGCACACTAACACAAAGATAATGGCTAGAGATGAAAGGATATTTGGACATTTGGCCATGCAACATTACACCCGTCCAAAATAATTGCATTCTAATAACAAGAGTGCATATCAACGCAAAGGCATGTCGAACCATCCAATCAGAACACATAGCACGATCAAGCGGCCTCACTACTGCCAGTGGCATCACATTTATTGAGCCTTACACACACTCTCTAACACACACACACACACACACACACACACACACTAAACAGATCGTGATGCCGCTGTGGAACAGGAAGGTGCATGCTGAGCAGGCCGGCTGAATGTCTCTGCAGGACTTCACCAGGGATCAGAGTGTCTTAACGCCCTGTATAGATCACAGCCTGTTCACTACTGGCCTCCAACTGTATCCACATACGCTGGGTCACAGGCCAACACTATGCTGCGATGTGGAAAGTAACAAGGCCAGCCCTCTTGAGATTGACCCGGCTAACCTGCAAATGACACATGGCCACATTTCTGGTCTTTCAACTGCTGTGAATATTACAGTAGCGTGTTGTAGATGCAACCAAGTGAAGCGCAATAAAAATATAAGTCATTTAGCCTGACCTTGTTACTTTAGACTCATCATTATGCAGGCACGTTCCAGCTAACAGGAAATGTTCTCACAATGTTGGCTAACATTCTCTGAAAGTTCTTACAAAAGTTTTTTAAATGTTCTTGCAGTATTTATATAACATACATATATCGAAAACGTTATTCTTAAGTTGTTAGTCAAATGTTTTAAAATGTTACAGAATAGAAAAAATGTTTGAATAATATTCTTATAACCGAGAAATACCATTAATACAACGTCTACAAAAGTTTTGTTTTTGAACAATTGAATGTTCATAGAACATTCAAAATAACATTTTTAACGTTTTTGTTACTTAATGACAGGGAAACTTTTTTACAACACTAAATTGTTAGCTGGGATATTTTTCCACATGGCAAAACAGGTTGAATCTAACTTTCAAAAAATCTATTGTCTAATGCACCATGCAGTTTTATAGTTATCTGATTAAATTGCACACATCAGAGAGCTGTTTTATAAAGAGTTAAGTGTTTTAACCTTAAGGCTTAACCGCCTACTTGAGTCATAAGACGATGCTGTACAGTTACAAACCCACACATGCTGCCCACACTGACTCAAAGGTCCAGCATTTTTAAAGGTACGTAATTTGACATGAACAAAAACAACTATATTTGACCACACACAAGGTCTTCTTGATGGATTTCCCTCCCACGAATAAAAGAAAATGTTTATATAATTTAATCGCAAACAATCCCCTCGTCCGTGTTACACCTTTCAGATTTAGAGGTAAGAACGTCTAACCAACAATAATGCCAACTAAGTGCACCAGGGAATAATTCTTTTATTCAAAAGCAATTATTCCACAAAAAACAACAAGCTACTGTAATCCCAGGTGCACGTGCGACGTATGCTGAAGACTAACAATCATACGGCGCACACGCAACTGCTTCCTGAATGCATGAACAGTCAGATCTGCTCTGGGCGCATTTGCATTTCAAACAATGTGAGCCAGGAGCAGATCAGCAGCCTGTGTGATGCGAGCTAGCTGCCCGCTCCAGAGGCGCTACCTCATCACGGGCCTTTGAAATGCAATGGATGAAAGCACTGTCGGTTGGGAGCTCGAACAGTCACCCGTTCTGTGCACACCGGTTGTTTTGATGACCTAGACCAAATGAAATGCATTATGTGAAACAATGTATCTTATTGTAGCTATTTCTTCTGCCTTTATTCTGCCCTTCTCTTTACCAATGTTACCTAGACAGCCAAACAGTGACTCATAATTTACAAAGGATAAGGATATATATATATATATATACAGGTATATATATAATATATATATATAATATGCACTTGAAGCATTTACAACAAATCCAACAGAAGCATTTAGACTGGCTATGAAATTTCATTAAAAGAAGCTTAGATAGGGATGTATTGGAGCAATACGTAAATTGATGTGGTATTATTAAACATCGGGCAGTTTATGTCACTGTTTATCAGCCTGAATTATAGGGGATCAAATATTACATGGACAAAGCAGGCACACCGAGACCAAAAATGACAGTCCTGCTAGACAATGAGGGAAATGACGGTGCCAGCCGAGGTCAACTGTCATGTCATTCATTTCGCATTTCCTTTTTGGTTCCATGTACTGCATGTCTTCTGGTTGAATTCACAAACCCCCTCCCGACGCTCTTTTCCCCTCTTACGAGCCTGCACACCCTTCCTTCCTTCATAAGCCCATTATACCCTCACCGGGGTAATAATGCCAAGGGACTGTGTTACGTTTCAATGGTTTATTGATATTGAGTTTTGTCCCCTTAAACAAAGAACATCTTACTCCCCTTTCTAAAACCAGAGCCTTGTTTTCCATCCGATTACTTTCATTTTGCTTCTTTTCCTTTGCTAACGCTTTTGCTTTCCATTATGGAGTCGTAGAACTGTGGATGAGCGGAGATTGATCAAACTATCCACAGCAGTACCCCCCTCTAGAATCTGTGCACATTCTCACCCGGTCTTTGCCAGTCTCCTCTTTCCTTGTAGTGCGCTGTGGGGGCAGGAAAGTACTATGACTCAAAGCCAGGATGGAGATGGGAGAGTGGACAGGAGTCGGCATGTTAATTTTAGTAGCTACTTTCTGATGATTGTAGCTTGATTGAATATAGCGTGAAACAAATTAAGAAAAATAACCTCGGCAAGGTAGCGCTTTACAGCAGTGCTAGTTCGAGTGGTGGGTGGTGATGGTTGGACAATAAAACCAAACACACTCCTCCAGAGAACACAAATAATTGTTCTACATATACTGTATATTTATTTTAGGATAGGAAAAGTGGTAGAGCAGAGCCCGACCCCAAAAAGAAACCCACTTTTAGGTCCATCAGTACCAACCTGGCCTCCAACATCAAGAGACGTAGGTCGTCCAAAGACACGGTAAGGAGATTAAGAAATGACGCCCTGCCTGTACTTCTCTATCTTCTTACTTTTACCTCTCTCACTTTCTCTCTACTTCTCCTCAGCCTGCCCTGTTTCTTTCACTCTCTTCTTATCTCCTGTCATCTCATCTCTGACTATCTTCACCCTCACACATGAAGCTACAGTCATGGCCACCACATGTCTGTCAGTCAGTCATCTATTCTCCATCCAGACATCTGTTGGGAAAAGCCCAAACAGAATCTACCTCCTAGGAACAGGGAAAGCGTGAAGAGGGAACAGAGGAAGGTTGTGGGTCAGGAGTTTTATTTTGGGAATGTGGGTTTCACCTTGCAGGAGGGGGCAAGGTAGCTTCTCCTTCTAAGCGTCTGTGCTGGTCTTTCTCCCGCGCCTAACCTGGATGTGACTTTACTTTATGCTCTGTTTACACATTTTAATTTCTCCTTTCTTTATGTGTATCCGTGTCTGTCCTCTCACTGCTCGGTCCTGTAACAATTGTTTTCCATGTTTTTTCCATCCTCCTTTAATTGTTTCATTTCGTGTGGTCGATTTCACAAAGTCACCCTGTACGCGTCCCACAGTGCACGGCGACTCGATTAACTGCCAAAGACAAGCAACGTGCGATGCTAAAATAACCCAGCTGTTCCCCAGCAGGCCTGCTTGACCAAGATTCCTACTTTTTAACCAACCAATGTTTTCTTTGCAGTGCTATGAGTAGAACAACCATTTTCATTTCCAGGAAATGGTCCTCAGAAGGATTTTGGGTTTACATTTGCCATGTATTGAACTCTCAGAGCGTAATTCTGCAAATTACCTAAATTAGGCTATTCACATAGATTGTCTTCCCTTGGTCCCACGTGTTTAATAAGAAGCTCTCAAACTAAAATGCTAGTGGCCCTGAGGATTTAATGCAAACAACTATTTCTAACAGATTTTTTTAATTGCGTTAATTTAAATTCTTCGTAATTCTTATTCAGTTGCTTGCTAGACATTTCTGGGTATGGCGATGATTTGTTGCGTATACTTTTGACAAAGCAGCTAATCACCTACAAAATTATACTCATTGATAGCTCGTTTGAATGGTTTATACATTTAAGAAAACGTTCTTCTTGCAGTCTAAATTCCTGAGAAACATCTAAAATCATTTTGGAAACTATGAAGATAACATTTCCTGATTGCACTCCACCAGTCAAAGGTCTCACACGATTCACAGATGTGAGGGTACTGTGCGTAAATATGCATTTTTAATGTGTATATCTTTATTTATATTATTAAGCTGTTATTTCTATATATATAATGAGAGTAAGCGCAGATTAAAGGTACAGCTGAGAGTATTCTGCTAGCTACACAATGACAAATATGGTCCTTTTGAACTGATTTTTACCCATCTCAGTCCTAATCATCCTTTTCTTTTCTATCAGTGTTTTATTTATAAATGGATTTCAATGGTGTTTTGAATGTCGGTGTCCACACCACATGCCACACTGCCTCTCTCTTCCTCTACCAGCATGACCTTCTCGTTGTTGTAGAATAGAGCTCTCATGCAGTCAACCTGTTTGTAGACAGGGGGCGCTGTGGTTATGACTCGCTGTGGTTATGAATTGCCTCGCAACATCATAAACAACCTTGTTATGAGCGAGAGTATCACGCCACCCACTATATACGTCAAGCCAGTGGTTCCCAACCCAGACCAACATCAATTGACAACGCAACACAGTTCCACATTTGTACAAAAACAACAATAGCTTTAAAATCAATTTTGACATTTATTAATATTATCATTAACCGCACAGACCCAACAAGTCTGCATAATCTGAAAAAGTCATTAACAAAAACAGAGGTGTGATTTAATTGCGTTATTATTAGCTGCTTTACCATAGCTTGTTTTTCATACAGTATTTTGTCACAGATTCAATACGGAGTTTGATCTGTATGATTATATGAAAATTATATAATTAATATAGGAAGCATGTGCCTTATGTTTATAAGCCTATTTATTTTGCTATCCTAAAAATGCACAATGAAATAGTATTAAGTTTTTAATTTTTTGCATTAAGTTTTCACCCTGCTGCCTGTAACCCTATCAGAACAAATCTGTTACCCTATTTTGGGACCCACTAGTTAAGAACCATTCCCTACAGTGAAATAATCTAACTTAACCAAACATCAGCCATTTCTAGACATTTATCAAAGTAAATATAACAATACTGCCGGAAATCATGTCATTAAGAGACAGATAAGCATGAAGAGATATTAAAACTGAAACCAATGGTGAACTGGAATGTACTGTGTGTGCTACATATCAGCTCTGGTTCTCATACCTCATTTGGACAGTTACTATGGTGACAACACCTCTAGTTCAGGTAAATTATTAGCCGTGGGCCAGGTGGACAGAGCTCCCTTGTCCCTCATTCTCCCAAAGACATTTCCACATCATGATATATCTTACTCGTTTAAGGAAGCATATTCAATTTTAGGCTTTAAGCATGAGCAACGATGCTGTAAGCATAAAGTCTTGTGAAGCAATTGTGCGGTAATGAATCTATGACCTCGCTCGCTCTACTCATCAAAGTCTGAGGAATTATTCTGCTTGACAAGTAAACACGGCCTGCTGTGGGTGGAAAGATTATCTCCATCATAACAACGTGAGCTAAATACTGGTGAAATATAACCACTGGAATAACCTATTTAGGATCATTTCTGAATATTTTCGTATTGTGCCGTAATACTAAAGGAAACTATTCCTATTTTTGTTTCCTCCTCATCTACAGCCATATCCCACGGACATAACCGGCCAGCTCAACCTGTCAGATCCCTCAGTGAGCACAGTGGTGTGAGAATGAACGAGAGAGAGAGAGAGAGAATTTGACAGGCAGTAATAAAGAGAGAGAGACTTGGAGGCTGGAAAGCAGGAGGTGGTTGGGGCTGATTGGCTCTGAAACAGACCTGCTGTCCCATTGCTGCTGCTACTGCTGCGTTCCCACCTGAGCCAACAGCACCTTCATCTGAGCGAAACACACCCGGCCTCACTGGATATGAAACTCTTATGGACACACTGTGCCAAACTCAACCCCACACTGGAGCATATTCACACTGCCACACGGTTCATCTTACCCCCGACCAATAAACACACACACAGACACACACAAAGTGCTTCACTTTTTAAAATCTTTTGCACATATCTGAAGACGTTTTTGTGAAATATGTAAATATATTTAGAGTTCGCTTTCACCAAATTAGGTCATCACTCAGTCTTATTCAAAGTTATTAAGACTAAATAATAATGTAATCTTCACTTTTATGTCTTTCTACCTCCACCTAAAATATATGTAGCTTATCTCAACACTGAATTTGGCTAGTGTTTTGATGTTTTCTCATTTAAACCGCATTCGTTAGAGCAAAACCCTACTTTAACTTGTTTGTATTTAACTAAACAATAGAAAAGGCAGGTCGGAATTCAAAACTATAAATAATACAGCAGGTGAATTCAAAATTGGTACATTTGAATCATTCTTGCACTTGTACTTTCTCTTATATACCGAATGCTCTCTCTTCACTGCCGTTCCGAAAACACACACACTCCTGGTCCAGGTTGCTCAGAAGAAACATACTGTGTATTTTTGACTTACAATCTTTTTCTTAACTTTATCCGTTTGTTTATATTTTTACCTTTTGTAAAAAACAAAATTCTTTTTGGGTGAGAATTACATAAATATCGGCAGATAATATGAGGTCTATTGAAATGTAGCAGATCTGACCTTGACGATCAAAAACGTTTTCTTAAAACCTTCAAAGAAATGAAAGGAACCCTGAAAAAAGTGGCGTAGATGTGATGAAGCAGATATTATTACAGGATCTTTTGAGCTGTGTTACCGTTTCACTTATTGATTCCTGCTTAAAATTCCCTGTAACAATTTCTGCATCATTGTGTAAAGTTGGTGGCATCCTCCAGCTACCAAGGGAACCTTTCTTTGCGTTATATATAGTATATATATATATATATATATATATATATATATATATTATATATACATATCTCTCATGATGTCATCTCATATGATATGAGCAGTGTTCTATTTTGTTTGCGTATAATAACAACACAAGATGCGATTTCCATTATTTGTTGTCCTATCAGCTTTTGCTCTGTGGGCTAGTAAATGGTTACCAGCAAAAGTGATTATATGTAATATGGGCCAGTTGTCTTTTCCTGTGGGCTTTTAAAAGTATACTGACCAATAGTAGGTGAATAGAGTATTAGAACCTTGTATAGAATTTTTGTTCTAAGCCAATCAGAAGGCTTTGATAACTATTCTTAGAGGTTTAGAACGTTAACTGTCGTATTTTAAGTGTAATAATTATGAGGCTAAGTTATAAGACAAGGACATTAATATGAGAATTATATATGTTTAAGAAGAAAACAGATGTTTTATTAGAGAAATGTAGTTAGATTCCTGCAAGGTCTGGTGGTCATTGTTGACAATATTATTCTGTTTGGTTGGGTTCAGTAAAATGTCTGAAGTCCAGTTTTACTGTGAACAAGACTGTGAACTGCTTCACGTACATGCGAAACTTGCGTAGTGCTGTAAGCATACTTGCAAATTCTCTGTAGATTTATAAATATTAATTACGACCCAAATAGAAAAATATATGCTGCCATATGCGCTGCTGTGTGCCATCATGTGAAGCTAATGTTTTAACATAAAATTGCAATGTTAAGATAAGCGTGTTGAAAACAGTAACAAGAATTTATTCTGAGTGTGAAAAGCAAAGGTTCGAGGATGAGTATGCAGGTCAATTCAAAGAAAAATGTTGGCTGGAGAAGGAGATCATATTTGACAAACAAAGCAATGCAACCAGGCCTGTTCATCGTTGTATACAAAACTTGTTATTTACTTAAAATATTGTAAAACAGTTTAGTTCTGCGTTGACCATTTTTTCTATCACCAAATGTGCTTTTGATGATTATTCCAATACTGTTTGTGAAAAATATCTGAACGGAATTCAAACAAAGATATATGTTTAAAAATGTATACGGTAACTGCTATACTTCAGTGTGCCAATAAAATATATATCAAATGGAGAAATGAAATTTGGATTGAATCACTTTTATGTTATATGCCCACCATTCTGCTCCTCACAGCTTTTTGAAGCGAGACAAATCAATATCATCTTTATTTAATATAAATGTGAGAGGCAAGTGTTTCAGAAATCAGAAACTTCAGATATGAGAATTCTCCACAGGGTAAAAGCAAACGTCTGCAAGCTCTCTTCTATAATGAAGTTTGCTCCTATAGCTGAACTTTTACACTGAATGTATTATATCTCTATGCAAGTAAACAGAAATGCAGTCACTGGTTAAATGGTACGAATAATCTATGTAAACAGCATCTATTTGCTTTATATGGATTTAAATGTTTTCTACAGAATGTGACTGCTTGCTTACACTATAAATATTTCATGGGTTTTCCATAAAGAACAAAACTCAGTACATAATGCCCAGTGTGTCCATATTCATTATTCAAAAAATCAATGAAATATGCCATAATAATGTTTCTAGTCAGTATCTTGGCACTTTTCCGCTCACATGGAGATACTGCACAGTGAGAGAGCTTGCCTCGCCATTTGTTTCACTGTCATGATCCAAAACAGATTTGATCAAAGTGAGAACACAACTGATTCAATCTGTTTTGATCCTTCAATGCTTTCTGAAGTACATGGTGTAAATTTAAACCACTGTTTTTAGAAAGGGAAATATAAATAGGCTTATCAAACTCTTATTTTTATAAGGCTCTGTAGGAACTTATTTATATGTCGCAGTATATGTACAGTACAGTTTTTACAGTTTGACAGTCTGATCTACAGATTCACAGTACATCTTTTTAAATAAAGATATATTCATTAGAATCGCATCATTTTCCTCTCGCATTAAACAGACCTGGTCACAATCTGGTTTACAGAAGGTGTTATGTCAAAAAAGGGGAGGGGGAGCTGCTGTGAAGCTGTTTGTTTTGACATTTTGAGCAGAAGTAATTTAACCAGAGCACAGGTCAATGGATGGACATACCCTAGAGCATCTTACATGCCTGTTTGTTTTTGCAAGCAAGCAGATTCACTGCTTTTACATCATCGGTAAAGGTAAGCAGAGATTGAAATCTTTCTTATGATTTCTGGACTGTAAAGTCAGAAAAGTGGCATTTGCGGATTGCGTATTCCGTGTAAAGTGTCATTTGCATTTACCTCTTACCAGTATGCTTATGTATACAATTAGTGTCCATGTAGTTACAGTGACAAGTATACAGAGCTATTTCTGATGCAGCCCTACTCTGGTGCATGAGTCACTGAAACAGCCTAGCTGTGGGAAGCAATGGTCTATGCATGTTAATTGATTTTTTATTTATTTTAATAATCATTATATTTAGTCAATTTCAAGTTCATCTATTTCTATCTTATATATTCTGTTTCAAAATTATGTGATTAAAATCGATGATTTGGTTGAAGGTATATATACAATTACATAATATACAATGATATACATACATAAATTCTATACATGAAAAATGAAAACCCTGGTCAAAACGTTGCAACTTGTATTTTCCTACAGCTCACACCTTGTATCTCTGTGTACCTCCTGTACAATGAGTACAGTACAGATCCCTGCTCAAACAAAAGATTTCCCAATGTCTCTGCATTCACATCAGGGCTTGAGAGCTTTGCTGAAGATTTGTCTGTGGAGGTCGACACATCTCACTGATGAGAGCTGTCAGGAAGGATCCTGCCTGAGCAAACAGCGCCTCCTGCTGGCCTGTCTGATAATGCTGGCCCTGTGCGGCATGGCGCTGCTGTTACTGTGGAACTACCATTGTTTCGTTGTTACCAGAATATGTCGACAGCCCGAGCTCAGCTCTGAGTATGCGCTTTTTGACATGGATGAGCGGAGGCTTTCTTCATATGGACCAGCCTGAAGCAAAAATGTGACAGCTGCCTACACAGGGCCACTGGTGCAGTGTCACAAAAGGGCCCATTGAGGCAGAGGGGAAGAAAGAGGAAATAAATAAATAATAAATTCTACGCTTGACAAGTCAACCTTCTATTCAATTCTGAACTGTGATCTGTATTTGTATTCTAATATATAAAAGTGTAACATCATACTCTGTTATTGACACGTGCAGTTGATATGTTGTACGTAGCTTTGTCTGTGGTTTAATTTCTGTTCAAGTTATATAATGCAGGTCATGTTCAAATATCAAATAAACCTATTCATCTGTGTACACATGTGTAAAAGACAAAGGCATCATTTGTTTCTTACTTTAACTTGGCCTGTCAAAGGGGTGTAACTGGTTGGTGAAGTTTTATAATGAATTACCCAGTATAATCAAAGCTTCTAATCTGAGCCCCGCACAACTGTGAAAACGCAGCATGAGCCTAATGTGATTACAGTTATGTTAAATACACCTTTTCACTTCTGGGTTTGACAGCAGCGTTTGCTTTGCATCCTGTCAACACTTTTTATTGACTCAATCTGAGAAGAGCATAGCCTTAAAACCTCAAACCCACGTAATCAGCTTCCTGTGTAATTCTGTACAACCTGCTGTGTGTGCCACAAACTGAACATCCGTTTGTTTTCACACACGACATGGTAAACATTACTACATGTTAGCCACAATGTGACTAATAAATACAAATAAACTAGCTATAAAGTCGCCTTAAATTGCATAAACTGTAAAGTTAACTGTGTACCTCCTCTAGTGCGAATTCGTATAACTGTCAAACATTAAACCGGATTAAAACTTTTTACACAAAACAGTTTGTTTATGCAATGGGCATTGCATAAACAAATGTGTAATGTTTACACTGCGCTTACTGAATCAGGTGACCGGGTTCGCCATTTGAACCTATACTGCACATATACCGCATTTAGCCATAACCACCCACAATCGTGGTAAAAATGAACATTATTATAAAGTACAACGGCGTTTGCTGGCCGCTTAGCTACAACTGAGTAAAGTGTGTAGCGTGGTATGTCGTAAACTGTGTGCATGATAAACTCGGTAGAGTTTAAGACAACCTGTTCACCATGCACAGACACGACAACAACGTACTCGTGCCATGCCCACTTTGTTGTGCTGGTTTACCGCCTTATTTAACATACGTCACAATATACAATAGCAGCACTTACCAACAAATCGGACAGTGGTCGCTGTCATTTCTCCTCAGTGGATCGCGTCGTAGGCATGACATCCATGGGTAACCAACAGCAATGTCAAATCATTACCGCCACGGCAGTTCTGTTCCTGGCTATCGGTGGCATTCTCCTGATCGTCATTCCCACCAAAGACATCGAAGAGCCGGCAGAGTTTATGGTAATAACATACTTCTAATTCACTAAATGTACAAGCTACGATTTGAAAAGAGGGCTATGAGAGGTAAACACTGCCGCTTTCAAGATCGTTTAAAAAACACAAAAACATTACAACCTACTTAACTGGACTCAATCAGTTCCGGTGGTGCAAATAAAGTTTGTCTGGAAACTAGGCGAGAAAGATATCGAGCACTGCCTCTTTACCTTTCACCTTTCTTGTTGTGCTCACATAGGAATGACTCTGAAAGTCATAAATACAAGCATAAAATCATATGACGTGTTTTTCTCCAGTTGAGTCCCTCAGCCTAACAGACTTCCTTAAAGAGACGTCACTTTAAGAATCTCAATGTATAAAATTGTGCAACATGTTCATATCAAAGTAAAGCAATATACAGTACAGGGCATATATAAATACTTCTCCTGCCTTGACTGCTGTTTTATTATCCCAACGTTTGTGCTAGTGTTTCAAAACATAAAAGCTTTTGTTCATATTGATTTCTATTGTTTGAAAGTCACAGCAGGAAAAATTGAAAACTTTAGCCTGTTTCTCTTTCCTAGAATTGCAAAATGCTGTTAATGAAAATAAAAATGTTGAAGAGTTAGTACTATTTTGTTCTATAAATGTAAGTTTTAAAGACCCGGATAGCAACGCATTGTGATTAGCAAACTCAAACATGTTTTGAGTTGTCTGAATAACACAGAGATCTTTGAAACTAAGAGCTGTTAGAGGTTACTATTCAGCTGCAACTGTATGCAAACTGTAGGCAAAGACTGGAGAGACAGAAGATGTGTAATTGGTTGAGATTATCATGGTTTGCATGCGTGTATAGAGTTCAGGTACTGTCTTGCCTGAAGCACAAAATCCCTCCGGATCCCGCAGTGCAGGTGTGTGATAAAAAGAGAGGCTGAAGATTAAAGGGGAAAGACAGGAGAACAAAACATTGTATGAAAATGACACTTGCTATTTTTTGATCTTTCTGTTTTTAATGCACTTTGTTTGATCATTGTAGACTGAACAGGCTAATAATAGTCTAACTCTTGGCAGCGCTTCAAAGTGGTTTTACATTTTTAAATGAAGCATAATTATATTCGCATAAGCAGCTGCATATTGTGAGTTATGGTAACCTGGATGCTAATTAACATTATGTATTAGATATAGTTGGATATGTATTAGTTAAGTTGGGTTACCTAGAGGCACCTAGCTAGTTAAATGCAATGGCTAAAAATATACACACACATACAGTATATACATATATGTCTAATATAGATTTTTAGCCAACTGTGGGTATATGTATTAGCTATATTTAACATGTTACGAGATTTATCAGTGCTAAGTTAAATCTGATATTGTATTTAAAAAACTGCATCAATCAACAGGACTGTGGTAGACAGTGACCAAACTATAAACATTTTATAAAATTATTATCAGCACCTCAATGAAAAGTGTGTTAATCTTGAAATACACACATGACTAACACTCAAAGACACACCCTGTTTTTAAAAACACAAAAGCAAGACCACTAATTGTATCGGAGAACAATGGTTTTATGTAATTTTTTGGTTGTAATTAAATAGCTTTTATTTTTACAAGGAAAACCAAATGTAGTTTGTCAACAGTTATAATAAATGCATCAGATATGTTTTCCACCAACAGTTAAACAGTTTGTACGTTCTTTCATTCCACTGTGTTTGTTTACAGTATGGAATAGTCTTGGATGCTGGATCTTCTCATACAGCCATGTACATCTACAGATGGCCAGCAGACAAGCAAAACGGTACAGGTATTGTGAGCCAGCACACAGAGTGTCATGTGAAAGGTGAGTAAATCAACAGTGTAAAAGATAAAACAACATAAAGGGATTTTTTTAGACACAAATGACCCCATCGTGGTTTCAATATGTATCGGATAGCCTAACAGTTTCCATAAAACAGACATTCCAAACATCAGAAGTAGTACTTCATTTATAAGAACGACAAACTATTAGTATGCATTAGTTCTTGGTTTTTGTTTCACTGTCTGCAGACAAAATAACTTGAAGTGTGCTGACTGCGCATTCATTCATGGCCACTTCTTGTTTTGTGGTGATGTCCACTGCGCCCATTTTTAAACGTTTCATAAATGTTTAATAAACAGGCTCACATCTTAAAAATGAGAATTGGGACGTTGCCCTTCAAGTGCCCTTCTGTTATTGCTGAGTAGAAATAATGTTAACACCAGGACTAGGGCACCCAAAGAACTGCCTTACTGCATTTGTGTTCATCGGTTCGTAATCTTGATAAAAAAAATAGGAACTGGTAGTCCTTATGAACTCTAAACTTCCTAAGTCACTTCCTAAAGTGGAATTTGGTAATTCAGTTTAGCTGTCTGATGTCTTGGCCTTTCTCTCTCACTTTCTCTCGCTTTCCCTAACCAGGAGGTGGAATCTCTAGTTATGCGGGTATTAAAGGGGGAGCCGCCCAGAGCCTTCAGGAATGTATGAAGAAAGCTGTGGAGGACATCCCAGAGACTAGACACAAACTCACTCCTTTGTATCTTGGGGCCACGGCAGGCATGAGACTATTGAAGTATGTCAGAAAGCCCACAGCGTTGAGTATATATGAACAGTGTGTTTATATGAATAAAAACAGAAGATGTATTAAATACAGTGGAATGTTCCATAACATATCTCAGTTAATAAGTATTCATATACTTGTGTTATACAGTATTTCTAAACCCAAAGAGTCAGATGAGATTTTGAAGGAAGTGGGAGACAAGCTAAAGACCTACCCGTTCAACTTTAAAGGGGCCACGATTTTAAGTGGACAAGAGGAGGGAGCCTATGGGTGGGTCACAGTCAACTACCTGCTTGAGAACTATGTCAAGGTAAAGAGTTTTGTTTCAAATAGTTTCAAAATCTAACAGATGTAATATTTTAAATTTGTTTAATCATTTGATTTTTAAATTCTTGGCAATAGTTTCACTGTTAAACAGAAAGGTTTCAGTTAAAACCAAAATGGCTTTTAAAACCTGATGCCATAGACAACCTTTCAAAAGGTTCCACGATGAACTTTATAATCTCTAGTTCTGTAAAGCTAGATTTAGCTAGACTTTCTGTAAAGCACTTATGTTATGTTCAAATCTGTTGATGAATCATGATTCCTGCCTGACAACGTGGACACAGTTTAAAGCACAAATGTGTCAATGCACAAGTCAGTATATGAGGCTGAATGTTTTATGAATGTTCTTTTAAAGTGATCTTTTATATGTCATCAACCCTGCTTTTATTTTCTCTCTCTGCCGTGATCATTTCTCCAGTATGGTTTTGTGGGTCACTGGTTGTCCCCAGGCAGACCCACGGTTGGCGCACTAGACTTCGGTGGAGCTTCGACTCAGATCACTTTTGTGACTAAAGAAACAGTGGAGAATGAGGATAATTTGATGAAACTGCGACTGTATGGGCAAGACTATAAGATTTACACTCACAGCTTTCTGTGCTATGGGAGAGATCAGGTGTTATTCAGACTGCTGGCACAGCTGATAATGGTTAAGTATATCCTTCATATTGAAGAATATAGAATTACACACAAATAACCTTAAACAAACCTAACTGTATTGCCACAAGCTGACTGACTGATGTGATTGGAATATATTTGTGACCCGTGGTGGCCAAATGAGTCACAATGAGCAAATTTTCAATAATGAGTTCCCTGCTGTTTTCACGTTCTCTGTTAAAAATGATGTATGATTAGTTGGAATTGAGCACAAAAATGTAGCGAGCAGGATACAAAGCAATTTTGCATGTATTATTAAAACAAAGGAACGAAGATTGTAGATGTTTAATTGTTATTTGGAGCATTAAGATCACTAGATGAGGACTTACAAACCTCTTTTTTGTGAAAACTAGACCAAGATTGTGACAAATTAGACCAAAATTTACATCTTTAACTTGTTTTGCCCGTAGCGTGTAATTAGCCCATGTGCATTACAACTCATTTTGCCAGCACGGGTCACATTTTAAAACTGTTAATATGTTTACAAAGAGAACCAACATATTTTGAATGATTTTAACATCATCAATAATTAGTATTTGGAGTTTACTTCTATAACTGATGTTTTCTGTTTTTGTGTGTGTTATGTATAGACTCAGGAATCAGACAGCTCTATAGTTCACCCCTGCTATCCTGCAGGTTACACTGAATCCATAAAGCTGGCCAGTGTGTTTGATACTCCATGCATTAAAAGACAAAGTCCATTTAAACCCGATGTCAACGTGCAAATAACAGGCAGTGGAAACTACAATGAATGCCTGAGAAATATTTCTCAGCTCCTCTCTTTTAATAAGTGCTCTTATTCCAAATGTTCTTTTGATGGAGTCTTCCAGCCCAACGTTACAGGAAACTTTATGGTAGGACTGTGTGTGTGTGTTTGGTTTTATCAACTGGAATATTATTCTGCATTATAAATATTAAGCTTGTTTTTCATCTTTTGAGCCTTGGGATACATTAGCGTCTCGATTCTTGTGGTTAAGCGGTTAAGCATTTATTAAGTGGGGCAGCTCAAAGCTTGAAAATAAATCCTAAGTTTATCTCCAGAGCACTTTGTGTCATAATTACGATTATGCAATCTCTCTCTGGCACAGGCATTTTCTGCATTTTTCTACACTCATTCCTTCCTTCAAGAAACTACAGGCATTGCCATCACTTCCCCAGCACACTTGGAGAACGCAGCTCGTGCTGTCTGCAACATGAGCTTTCAGCAGGTACCACCCCACTGGGCTTATTTTGAGCCTGCTATTCTGAGAGAACTTTCTCTGTGTCTCAGCAATCAACCACAGGGCCAAAGATTGAGTCTCAGGTTCTCAGACTAGGAGAACTTGAGACTTCAGTCTTCAGTGAAAATATTTAATATGTGCACTGTGCATTGCTGAATGTAGTTTGCTGTTCTTTTAAAGAACTCTCAATTGCTTCTGCTTTGCATGTACCTTCTCTATCTCTCTCCACCTACAAGTTGAACAATAAGGTTCCAGATCAGGGAAAGCGACTGAAGGATTACTGCGCGGTCTCCATCTTTGTCCACGAGCTCTTGATCAAAGGATATGGCTTTGATGATTTCTCCTTTCCACAGATCTCTTTCCAGAAAAAAGTAAGCCACGCCCAAGAAAGCTCTTTATGGAATGTTAAAGTCAATATGAATTCTAAACCAACCTTCTTTTCTGTCCTAATACATGTTCCTTGTTTAATGGTTGATGATAAATAAAATTAAGTTTGCCTTTATGTTTTTAACGTCATTAATTTAAAACAAATTTTTTTTTAACCATTTGCCATATAGAGATGACTTTTCAAGATCCAGCTAATTCCTGATGGATAAAACTGATAGATAAAAGTCTCATGTTATTTACTAGCTAAATATATACTTTTATATACTAAAGTGTTAACAGTTTTACCAAATTTACTACTACAGTTTTACCAATGAAGTCAAATGTGTTGCGACTGCTGTTTCATGTTAATACTTTGATATTGCTTTGGTTTGCAGGCAGGAGACACCTCTGTTGGCTGGTCTCTAGGCTACATGCTAAGTTTAAGCAACCTGCTTCCTGCTGAAGATATATCTCTGAGAAAAGCACTGCGTCCAGACGCCTGGAATACCCTCATCGTCATCTTTTCCCTCCTTCTTATAACGGCAGTATTTTTTCTCCTGCGAGCTAGTTGTAAGAAAGAAACTGATTTGAATGTGATTTAAAGCCAACACAAGGCACTGAGGAAGTTACATTGCTCCCTTTGTACATCATTATGCACTGAAAAGCTTTTCTGTCCTTAGCAAGGACAGTTGGCCAGCCTCTACTGTCTACAATACATTGACCTTAATTAGGATGCACAAGAACTAGGTGTAAATGTGTGAACATTGTGTATTACTTGACAACAACATTTCCGCAACCTTTTTCTTATCAGTCATATTTTTATATAAAGTAGAATTTTAGGAGAGACGATGTGCCAATTTTGCTCGGAACAGAAAACTTTTTGCCAGCGGATTTTATTAGTGCTAATTTTGTCTTGTTCTTTTGAGGGTATTCATTATCAAGTTCTTTTCATAATGTTGAATGTACTTGTATGTATTTTTGGTAAATGATGTAAGGTGATGTGCCTTAACAAATCAGATGTAATTATTGTTTTGCTTAATGTTGTTTGGAATTGTATATGCTGCAATATAGTCAAAGGCACTCTGTATTGCAGCATGTATACCAGTAAGGTGTATGCGAATAATGTTTTGCAATTTAGAAACTGTATTGCTTGTCTCTGTTTCTGCTTAATAAGACAGACTTTTGTAATTTCATTTATTGCATCATCATGTTTAATAACTGTGAGAAATTGTTTAAATTATTTACATAAACAGAGCACATGCTTTTAGGGAGATGACCAACTTTTTAATGTCCTCCCTACACTCCTGGTAAACTTTATGATAAATGACTATTTATTGCACTGCATTTCTGGTCCAATACCTTCATGTTCTTTGGCTATTGTAAAACAATGCTGGGTAATTACTAGATTTATGAAAAATCTCGTTTTTAAGTAGAAATCCTCCAGGAGATTCCAGAAATGGTCATAAAACTCATCTACAATTTGTTTTCAAGTTCTTTACCTGTGCTGTACTATTACGGTAAGAACCACCCATTGGCCCAATAACAAAATACTGTAGCAGACAGTTTCCTGTGTTTTTGTCTTGTTTCACCTGGAGATATTACATTCAATTCAATTTTATTTCCATAGTGCATTTCTCAATACATTGTTTCCGAGCAGCTTCACAGGGTAGTGCTTTACAGACCCATTGTGCAAGACAAAGATCAATTTTTGTAAGCTCAAAGACAAACTGTATGCAGGTGTGACGATGAAACATCTTTTTAACACTGACCATTGAAATTTGATTTAGAGCGATTGTTGACTCAACGTGTGTGTGTATATATGTCTATATACAGTGTCTGATGGATGTCTTTGCGTGTCTTTTGAGTAGTGTGTGGAGTTATGAAATGCATATTGTGTATATGTCTACTGTCTCTTCACGCAGTCAATAAAACTACAGCAGAAAATAGCAAATCAACTAAAAGTAGAGATACAGTAGCTTTGCTGCTGGAGTCCCAAATAAAGAAACAGATCAAAGCAGGTTAAACTTTTCAATCAAACGTAATACTATTTGTCCTCCAGAGAGAGAGAGAGAACTAACGGACAGCTCTTGCAGCTAGATCTAAATTCATCTTTAGTTATTAATTAATCATAAGCAAATAAACTGATATCTCTGTGGGTATCCCTTACATGTAGCATTCTAAAAAAGCAAGTCTTTCCTGTGCTACACATTATAAACACCTGGGGGAAGCACACATCGTGTCATATTGTATTTTGTTCCAAATAGGCTGCTAAACATCAGCACGTAAGTGCATAACCGTGTACAAGGTTATTTCCACATTAGAAATTCACTATAGATAAGCATACGACTGTCAAATTGAATATCCAGATTAAAATAGTTTACCTAAACATCTTTATCTTCCTAATTTTTTAACAGATGCAGGTGATACAGATTGCATGTCTGGTCTGGTCTGGAAGGGTTAGTTTGCTTCAGGAACACATACACTAACACAATGGTTTACACATCTAGGCATTGATTCATACTGTTACATTACTTGTTGCTATATTACAGCTAATGTTATCATTGAGGCGTCACATACATTTACATTTAGCAGACACATTTATCCAAACTGACTTCATATACTTATATAAGTCAGGGGTACCACCCCTGCTAATTTTTAGTCCTAAAATTGTCAAATGAAACAATTTTCTGTCTTCTCAACGACTCATATCCACAGGTCTTTTTTTTTAAATAAACTGCTGTAAAAAGATATTTCATATGTTCACTCTACATTATTTGATTACATTTTTAACTATTGATGCAGTTTTTATAGTTAATTGGATTAAATACAAAACATTGAGCGAGACTGTCAGAGACAGTTCCTGAGTCTGGTTTTCAATTAAAATGAAGTGTGATTAAATGTGAGATTTGTGTGAATAAATGTGTGTTTTCCCCTAGGAAAAGAATTAATAAGGTAAACGGGCACAGCTGAGAAACATGTTCATCAGAACACCTCATTGTTTCTTTCTCTCTTGCTCTTACTCTTTCTAATACTGTCTAACATTTTTTGTCTTGTACGAATGCCCCTAAAGTATGTTGTCCCCCTTTATCACTACGTACTAAATAGTTTTCATCTCTAGTAAGGATGTGCGGCCTACATTTTCACAGAATCTGTTTACAACAAACTGAAAGCAATAAGGATGCACTGGTGAAACGTACTTTTCTGTTACAGACCTAAATAGTTTATTTCCTAGTGTCTTATATGATTGTGTTTGATAAGATATTTTCTGTTTTCTGTTGTGCAGTAAACAAAGTGTAAAGTCATGAAGAAAGTTATAGCTTTATCTGAGGTTAATTGTCATTTATTTCACACACTTAACACAGTTACCCAATTTAACATTTCAGCTGTTTAAATCTGTTCTTGTGATTTCTGCATAAACTGAGGAAGATTGGTCCCTGCAGATTCTTTTCCGTAATAGAGCTTGTTGATCAGCAATCGGCTAAATAGCGGAGCCTGTTGGTTGTTAGTTGTATGCACAAATCTATGAAAGGTTGGGAAAATAAAAGAATTCAATTACCCGGAATTGTCATTCGGTTAACTGGCTGAACTGGTTTAGTTTCAATAAGCCAAATTATGAGTTCAAATTTTAAAACAATCATTGGGACACCTGCAGGTGTTGGAAATATCTCCACGTAGCACGTTAATATTAATAATTATGCATTACAATTTAGAAATACAATAATAAAGTGTTTTCTATAAACGTGTACTTGTTTTTAATGTTATTTGTTTTATTTTCTGTATTCGTGCATTAGAAAGACACGTAGCATACAGCATGAGGCCTCGTACAGCTAGGAACTGTTCTGAAGCGGAACCTATTACGATGTATCAGAAACAAGAGACTGTTGACGAAGTTGCACCGTTAGGAAGCGTGCGAAATATAACGAACAATGCATATCTACCCAACTTCATTTGTATTTCAAAATTTCAGCTCGTTTTAAAAAAAAACTTAAACGAAAGTGACAATAAAGGCAGCATCTCAAAATGTTCGCGGGGTTACCAGAGCTCGGAATATCCAATGGGGACGATCTGAAAGAAACTCTCACTAACTGTACAGACCCTCTTAAAGCCATCGACCAGTTTCAGGTACGATCATTACACACGTGAATAAGTGCAATGACTTGAACTGGCCGTAACGTATTGTAGACACGATATGTGTTGACAGATGGATGACAGCCGTTATTGTGCCGCATCATAAAGCTCATGTTTGAACGCACCTTGCAATGTCTTGATTATAACTGTGTTGTCGTTATCAGATGGAAAATGGCATTTTGTTGCCAACCCTCCAGTCTGCGTTGCCTTTCCTAGATCTTCACGGCACTCCGAGACTGGAGTTCCACCAGTCAGTCTTTGACGAGCTTCGAGACAAGCTGATGGAGCGTGTTGCTGTCATTGCAGAGGGCAAGGACGAGGACAGGTAAATTAAAGGTTTTACATTACGATCAGATCATAAAGCAAACTAACGCATCCCATGTCACACAGATACGGCAAGCTGGAAGAACTTCTCGAGAAAAGCTTTCCGTTGGTAAAGATGACATCCATACAGCCCGTTGTTATGCAAGTGCTGAAACATCTGCCAAAGGTATGAACGTGTGTTACGCAATACTCTGTTAGTATTACTGATACACTGACTCATTACAGAGACAGATAAACTGACTCATTTGAGTGCCTGCAAAATCACATTGTATTAATAATTCTCAAACATTAATGTTTTGTTATAAATTTAACCCGAACCACTTAACATACCCACGCCATTACATCTTTGTCTTGCATGCAATTTCAGCGTTGGACGTAGCTGTCTATTTACATTTATGTTTTAAATTTAAGTTAAAAAACACCAGTTGACTTCCCTTGACAGAATGTTTAGCATTCCAGATATAACTGTAATGATAATACATGATAATAATGATAATTATGATAATAATGAAATTATCATAACGTCAAGCTTCTTTTGTATGCAGGTGCCTGAGAAGAAGCTAAAGCAGGTGATGGCTGATAAAGAGCTGTACAAGGTCTGTGCAGTGGAGGTGAAACGACAGATTTGGCAGGACAATCAGGCTCTTTTCGGGGATGAAGTGTCTCCTCTGTTGAAGCAGTATATCGTGGAGAAGGAGGCGGCTCTCTTCAGCAATGATCTGTCCTTCCTGCACAACTTCTTCAGTCTCTCACCCAAAACACGCAGACAGGGCGAGGTGAGTGTCACAATCTGGTCTCATTAATATATGAAGTATTATTAGATCAAGAATCCCAAATCTATTCTTCAACATGTAGCTACATTAACGTATAGCCTTTTAAAGTGTACTTCATTTGACTACATGTGCAGACGCAGGCAGCCATGAACCCTAATAGCTAGCTACTTTGTGGACTCACTAATAAGTGCGAACCAGTTCCAGGTGCACACACAGACTATGCCTATGGAGGACACTGTACACATGTGCTAGAACTAGGTTACTGTGGTCTTGAATTTAAGCCCATGTACATGTACTGTGGGAGGACACTGTACACATGCGCTAGAACTAGGTTGGGCCTAGTTCTAGCGCATTCTTGCCGTGCTGTTATTGCATTCACCTTAACATGCTTTTACATGTCCACAGGTAGTGCTAAAGCTGACTCAGATGATTGGGAAGAACGTGAAGCTCTATGACATGGTGCTGCAGTTCCTGCGGACGCTGTTTCTGCGCACGCGTAACGTGCACTACTGCACCCTGCGAGCTGAGCTGCTCATGTCTCTTCATGACCTGGACATCAGCGAGATCTGCTCAGTCGACCCCTGTCACAAGGTGTAAATTTAGCATGCATACTTTACAACAGCCTCCCTCCAACAGCATTGTTATGAACCATCATGTTTATAAGAGTGTCTACACACCCACAAATATAAATTTTTAAAATTATTTTGACAAATAGTAAAACAAAATAGTGACAAATAGTATATGCACAGGACAGTTCTGGCAGTCAGACCTTGAAGCAATCCCATAATTCTATTCACATAAAAAATAAAATAAAAAAAACAAAAAGGTGGCCAAGCATTTGTGATCGCTATTTTATATAGCCGGTTATATAGTCCTGTGAGAAAGAGGTCATAGAAATGAATAATTTGTACAAATAGCGTACGTAAAATTACTCTAAATTCATTTGTTTCTGCATAGTTTTGAAGGAAATGATTTGAACATGCATTGAACATAAATATTAATATTTGTTATATTTGGATGTGAACATCTAATTCTGTATTTTCAATTTCTTTTTTGTAGTTTTCCTGGTGTTTGGATGCCTGCATCAGGGAAAAGTTTGTGGATGCTAAAAGGGCTCGAGAGTTACAAGGCTTTCTGGATGGGGTGAAAAAAGGACAGGAACAGGTGTTAGGGTACGAGATTCATTGGTACAAAGATTGGTACAAACAAAGGGCAACATAGCATACAATAAATAAACCCATTCTAAATCTGTGAAGGTCTAACGTGTCAACACTCTCTGACCCTGTTGCTTACAGTGACCTGTCTATGATTCTCTGTGATCCATTTGCCTGTAACACACTTGTGTTGAGCACAGTGAAGAACCTTCAGGAACTATTGAGCCAGGATGCTCTGCCCAGAGTAAGAACTCCAGCTCTATAGTAAACTTCTTTTCTGTATACTAGCCATTCTGTGGCATCACTGTGTGACGTCCATGTTTTTGTCAACTGCCCATGCGTAGGACAGTCCTGACCTCCTCTTGCTGCTGCGGATGCTTTCTCTCGGACAGGGTGCCTGGGACATGATCGACAGCCAGGTTTTTAAAGAGCCACGGATGGTATGATCGTAACCTCTTAATATTGTGTTGATTGTGTAAGTACTGCGCCACTAGAGGAACCAAATGGTATTGCAATCTGTTTGCATGATCTTGCTGGGCCAGACATAACAACATTGGCTCAATTGATGGTGTGTGTTTGGGGCACGGCTATCAGTTTGGCAAGGAAAAATTTAGGGGTTCTGTGTGGTGCAACTAATGGTGCTAAAATTAGACACTTCCCCTTAAAAAACGAATGTAATGAAAATAATGCTGTTGGAAAAGGCTTGTTTTGTGTGAGAATATGGAATTCACAAGGCAGCTCATCTTTTCAACAGGATATGGAGGTGGTAACACGCTTTCTGCCTGCCACAATGTCCATAGTGGTGGATGACTACACGTTTAATGTGGAGCAGAAACTTCCCAGTGAGGAGAAGACCTCTCTGACATACCCCAACACCCTGCCTGAAACATTTTCAAGGTACAACATCTCAATCTTTAACCCAACATCAAGAGCATACTTCCTCCTACAATGGATTGTTTTCCCCTTTTGTGCAGGTATATGCAGGAAAACAGGGTGGCGTGTGAGATAGGCCTTTATTATGTGCTTTATATCGCCAAACAGAGGAATAAAAATGCTCTGCAAAGGCTTCTGCCTGCACTGGGTGAGAAACTTTATCAACTACATTAACCCAGAAACTGTGTGTGTGTGTGTGTGTGTGTGCGCGGTCCTAGTATTCACTATGTTATGGGGACCAAACTAATTATTCCCACCAGTCATTTGCACCAGAAGGTGCACAAGGTCATTTTGACCTTGTGGGGACATTTCTAGGTCCCCATGATGAAACAATCTTTGAAAATCTAAAAAAAGCATATTTTCTGTGAGAGTTAGGTTTATGGGTAGGGTTAGTGTAGGGGAGAGAATATACAGTTTGTACAGTATAAAAAACATTATGTCTAAGGAATGTTTCTATAAAACATGAAAACTTAATGTGTGTGTGTTGTCACAGTGGATACCTATAATGACATGGCATTTGGAGACATCTTCCTTCATCTTATCACTGGTCATCTCACGTTACTCTCTGATGAATTTGGATCGGAGGAATTCTGTACTGCTGTCTTTGATAACTTCCTCCTCACTTCTTTCTCTAGGTCTGTATCATCTTATTTAAAGGTGTATAACCTTGCTTGAGTAATCAGATTGTGGTACATTTGTATGATTGTTTTTGTTGTAAAAATGATTTTAAACATTAAAAAAAACAGGGTTTGTGAGGTTTTCTGCTCTCATCTGCAGTAAGGAGAATGTCCACAGACACGCTCTTCGCTTGCTGAATCATCTTCATCAGAAGGTGCTGCCATCTTACATGGAAACTTTAATGAAAACACTTGAACCACCAAAACAGGTATTTTAAAGCAAATAATGAATTGATGATTACTAAAACACACAATAAAGTTGACTTATTCTTCTTTTTGAATACTAAAACAATGATTGCATAATGTTGTGATGCATAATACACAGTAGTCATCTTAAAGGAACAGTGTCAAGTCAAGTCAACTTTATTTATATAGTGCTTTTCACAAAATGTCATTGTTACAGAGCAGCTTTACACGTATGATAAATGTACACAGCACACACAGACAGACACACAGACACAGAGAAAACAAGGTGCCTTAAAAAGTTCTGAGATGTTTGTTCCGTGGAATACAGATATATTTTGATTATCTGAGTTGTTTTTCTTGTACATCCCATGACCATATCTCACAACCAATAATGGTCTTGTTTCATTATATTTGCAAACACAAGTAATAATTAGCAAAGGTCACTAGATGGCACCTCATTCACTTATGCTAGCAAATAACAAGCCCTTGCAGTACTGATTTAATTGTGTTGACAAGTTATGCAGAGACTTAACCTGACCAAATCTGATTACAGAGCAGTGAGCCAGTGAAGGAACTGTACAGTATGTTAAAGGGGAAGATTGAAGCCTCCAAGAAAGGTCCTCCAGAACCAGAGGAGGCCCCCTCTCTGGATCTCAGCCTTCATCCTGTAACTGTGTCCTCCACCCCCTCCACCCCCACCACCCCACTGTGAGAGAGACTGAACGCCCCACCCTAGAGAGCAGCAAGCTAGTCTAGAGCCCAAGGGCAGACATGTACATATAAATATAGACTATATGTGGAATGTCATAAAGACTGACATGAACACAGTTAACTGTGTCAAATACAACTTTGCTGGTTATTATAACTTTGTTGTTCTTCATGATGTTTTTAGGATCATTTTAATTGTTCGGTCAAACACATTTTTGATTTCTATGCTTGTTTTAAGAAAATGTAGTTTTGTTTAATTGCTGAAATTAGTTGAAATAATCGTTATGTGCATTGTCATGTAGAAGCATAGATTTTTTTTGTTGGATGTCAATGAAAAGCACACTTGTAAATAAAAGGATTACTTAGACTGTTTTCACAGTCTGGGTTTTTGTTCCTGAAATGTTTAAGGTGCATTGAACTAATTACATATTACAGATGTTTATTATTGTGAAAACAAAACTATTTGCCGAGTGCAATGGTTATTGAAAACCTGAAAAATAAGGTAATTTTGCTGTGGTGTTTCCCCACGGAAAGGAATAACCACAAATATATTTATATCCTCTCAAACTGCTGGAAGTTGTTTAGTTTTCATGGGTACTGGTTAAAATAAATGGGAATTGAAAGAGCATATTAAAGGAAGATATAACCCAGTTAGAAACTGAGAGGAGACCCACAGCACCCACCGATATGTGAAACTTCCTGTTTAGAATTGTTTTTGTGATCTTTAAGGCATTAATACAGAACTAACTTTAAAACTTAAAACAAATGCCAGTTTATAGTTTCACCTGAAGCATTCTTTTTTTTTGTTGATCATTTCATTATTATATCGCTTTGAAATGTAATTGACCTTTTTGTGGCCTTTTGTTCAATGTGGTCTTTTGTTTAAAGGAGATAACATGGTTATTGTCACAATTTTTGCTTATTTAAATAGTGGCCTAGAAATAGTACAGAATCTGAAACATGTCTTAGTAATTGTGCATCATAACATTTCTTTGTTTAAACATTTTCAAAATCCCCAAACTTGATTTATTTCCAGGTACAAATGACAAATTTCACAACAAATCTCAGGTTTTCAAAGTGGTCTCATACATTTGATTCACGCTGTATTTTAAAGGTTCAAATGAAAAGCATGTTCCTTTTGTAGAGAGTTACTGTGTTGCTGTATGTGTTTTGAAAGACTGCTGGAGGAGTTCTTGTGGTACAGCTGCTTGTCCCTGTTCTGTCAGTTCAAACATCATCATACTTGCCTCACAGTGCCAATGTTGCCTCTTTTCATTATTCATCAGAAGTTACAGCTGCTCAAGGCATGCAACTTTGAATGTGACGCTGATGATGAGAGTTCTTGTGTGTTCCTGTCAGTTCTGCTACTGAGATCACAAGGTAAATAAAAAACTGCAATATTATAAACACTGACATTTTATCTACGAACACCTGGCCTAAATGTTCTGTAATGCAATATTAATTATATTTTAACAGCATATTTTGTGCAATTGGAACATGTTTTTACAAATTGTTGTCTGTAGTAGTAAGGGCAACTTAATTGTATGGGTTCAGAGCAAGCACGTTCAGAGAAAGTAAGCCCAGATAGCATTCCCAAACACACATATATAGTAGGCCTGTATCCAAAATAGTAATGTGGTAAATTACAGTATGCTATAGCTAATGTTGAGACATTACACATATGGCATGCATAGTGTACACTAAATGGTGTTTTCAGGATTTTTTCTTAAGAAACTAATATACAGAGCAGTATGCTCTGTACATATGAAATATTTAAGCCATAAACTCATTTTAGCAATCCAAAGACTGATACTGTGTTTACTGCATGCCCACCAGCCCCAAGCAGTGTCTTCTGCACAAGTTATTGCAGTTAAGATATAGATGGCATCAAAACTACTTAGTCTGCTAATGTAAAGGAAACGCACTTCTAAAATACACGCACTTCTAAAATACAAATAGGAAGTCATGCTTAGTCATGCTAGTCTTTGTTGTGGCCAGCTATCATTGCTTCTGTCTATGGACTCAGTTGTAAGAACATCTGGGTATTTTCAAATCATTAACAAATTGCAAAGTTTTGTTCACTGTGATCATACAGTTTGATTCTAACAAATGATTCTGGAGATGTACAAAAATATTGTTCACAGCATGAAATTCCATAAAGATTCCTTGTAAAAGGTATAATGAGAAAAGCCCAAAAATAAAAACAAAAATAACATTACATTTATTTACACAAACAACACAAACGCTGAATGTAACTGAATGTAAGTCGCTTTGGATAAAAGCGCTTGCCAAATGAATGCATGTAAATCTGTTACAAGTAAACAACACAAAGTTCTCCCCCATCTCTTTATGTAAGGCCACCAGTGATAATATTGATGAAATATCAAATATCAATACGTAAATTATGTCCTAATAGTCTCCATCACATCTACTGCACCTCCTTGTGCTCACCTATCTCACACTTGGAGGAACTCTTAATTGAGAGACTTGGAGGGGCTGCTTAAATTGTGGGTTTGTGGGCATTCACTTGCAGTCGAGGTTATGTCTACGTGTTAGATGATAAAACAAATAAGTGGTTGAGGACTAACTGCTGAGTAATCAAAGGAAATCCTGTTTTGGTTCCTCTATCAAACTGATACACTGAAGTTTGTGAAAAGTGAAGTTATTGACTCTTATGGGCAACTCGCAACCTACTGTATTCCAAATTAGATTTGGGGAAAGTGTTGCATAATCAGGTAAGTGCTCTCTTTGGCTAAATATTACGATTTTTTCCCCGTATTTTCAGTATGTCTTTAAATAAGCTCTCAGAATTGTCATCACACTAATGAAGAAAAGGGCAATTTTGCCTTACATTGTAAGATTATTATCACACGAATAGTTAACTGGTTTACTTACAACAATTTGCAAAACAATTTTAAAACTCATTACATTTCTATGTTCATTCAATATTTAAATGTGACCAAAGGCTTTTTCTATTTCATTAGACATCATTTGTCTGCTCTATATTTACAAAATCCTATTCAGACATTTTAACTAATAAGAAGGTTTATTATCATTATATGTGAATGGTCACAGCATAATATTGAGGCAGGGCCTTAAAATACAATCTCAAAATTCATGTTATCAAACTTTTAATTGTGATATTTGAGCACTGCGTTTTATTGCGCATATTTTTTGCATTTTGCAAACAGTTCTGTTTCCTTTTTAAGAGAGTACTATCTATCACTTGTGTGCTAAATTCTTTAAAAAATGTTTGGCAAATGGTGCTGTTGAATAAACTGTTTTGTTTATTTTCTATTGATTTAATTATTTTTTCTATTATTTCACTGTCTCTATAACGCACTTATTTTTTTCCCGCAGTACAGTTATATTCAGGATGAGCGTCTCACTTTCACTCAGTTCAGTGACTTTGAACGGCAGCAATACAAGCCATGAAAGCACATGTTCTCCTGAGCCTCAGCACATGTCGCTTGCTGTGGTCCTCTGCCTGGTCTATCTGCTGGGCCTTCTGCTCAATGGATTCAGCCTGTGGGTGTTCACCTGTCGCATTCGCAAATGGAACTCTGGGGTTGTTTTGCAGTTCAATCTCGCTATTTCGGACGCCATCATCACTCCACTGACCCCACTGATGGCAGTATACTTCGCCATGGACAGCAACTGGATCTTTGGTAAATTTGCCTGCCAGCTGAAGATCGCCGTACTTAGTGTACACTTCAATGGCAGCGTCCTCTTCCTCACACTCATTAGCATCCATCGCTACGTGACCGTGGTGCACTTCAATCGTTCTTCACTGATGAAAAGAAAGACTTTTGTGAAGAAACTTTGCGCTGCTATTTGGTGTTTTCTAATAATAAACGGCATCATTTATGGATGGATGCTTCCGGTTACCATGGAGGACAACCACGGGCAGTGTCTAAGCATTCATCAGACAAAGTTGACGGATGCATTCTTTATTATTAACTTTGTGCTTTTCATCTTCTGGTGTATTTTACCCTTAACTGTGTCTGTGATTTGCTACCGTCGTCTGGCCAGCTCGGTGTCCCGTATTAATATCCATTCTGCCCAGGGCCAGTCAGTCAAAGCTAAATCAATAAGGATGATAGCTATCTGTCTCGTCATATTTGGACTCTGTTTTCTTCCCCTCAATGTTGTTCGGACCATAGGAGTAGTTGTGAAAAAGTATTACCCTGAGAAATGCAAGCTTATGTTGGGACTGCAAACAGCATATTATGTGTGTTATGTATTAGCAGGAATCAACTGCTGCTTGGACCCGCTGATTTACTTTTTTGGCTCACGAAATTTCATTAAGGCATTTAGGAGATCTCTTAGGACAATAGGGATCAGACGAAATGTTGACAACAAAAGTGAATCAGATACATTAAGTCAAAGCGTTAACAAAAACGTCACTTATAGGGTCTCCTAATTTAAATTATTATTATTATTTTTTGAAAGCATAAGATCCCCACCCAGAGCACTCCTAAAAGCCAAGCCTCCTCCACGCTGATGACCAAAGACTGTGTGTACTAGGGTACACAAAGCTATGGAAATTAGTTGTTTGACAGGCAAGTGGGACTATCATTGCATTCGGACAAAATGCAGTAATTGTACCAATATTTATGATCCACAAAAGATATATAGAAACACTCTATTTAGTGGTTGCTATCAGGTTGTGAACAGACTTTAAACCAGAAAAAAGCAACAAATATAACTTTCCTTCCCCTTAAATGGCACCTTACTTTTCTTATGTTAAACATATATTTTAAGTACTGGAATATTACAGTTGAAAATTATTTTGTAAATACTGAAGCCTACATTTTACACGGTGAATTGTACTCTGGTCTCCAATGTACATATGTATTTATAGTTGAGCAAGCAACGTGGATTTGTTGACATATCGTGAAATACGTTTAAAACGAATGAAGGTATTCAAAAGGGGTATTCCGAAAAAGAACAAAGGGTATTCAAACTCCACATATTTAGCGAACGTCTAAATAAACTGCAACGCATCAATAAATTGAAACACCATTTTAAACTATAAAAGTTGTCTGTAATCTATATAGGGTTCGTTAACCATGTGTTGAGGTAATACATTAGATAACGAGATATGGGAGGACTAAAAGTTGCCGTGACGTCACAAGGTAAGTTGAGTGACGTCGGCATCAGGTAGAACGTTTCCTTTATTCCGATCAGTTTCGCTCCTCCACCTTATCACGGTGGACACAAGACAAAATGGGGAAGCTTCAGGAATTCGAAATAACTCTTAATAACAACCAAACGACCTATAGTCCGGGTGAATCGATCTCCGGAACTCTGAAAATCTCCTCTGCCCAATCTATACAATGTAAAGGTGAGTCAATAAAAGTAACGATCGACCTCTTTGTTTCGACGGAACGATTGTTTCTATTTAAAAAGCGTACTGTGTTGTAAACTAATTCTTGTAAAACTTAAAATATTTATGTTTTTAAGAACGTAGACGTAGTGCAGCGCTTGTTGTGAGAGTTGGTTTTGCTGTCGCAAGGATTGAGAGTGTGCGGACCGAAACTTGTTGACATTTAATTCACACGATAAAATAATTAAAAAAGAATTGAGGAACTGCGATGTCATTGAATTTAATTGGTTGTCTTAAATGTCAGTGCAAAGTAGAAAAGCTTTATAACAAAAGATGTATAAAGGACAACATGACAATGTATGTTTAATAAGGCAAAAATAGACTGTTGCCCACACTTTATCGATACCAGAAGCTATGTGAACTAATCGCAGGTTTGGGTATCAGGTTCAACATCGTATTGTTAAACAGTGAGTGAGTAAATACAATCTGAGTTTTTTTTTTTTTTGCTAACTGTTCGGCAAGTCTGACAATAGGGCCTACATCGGTTTATGAAACATGGCTGTAACGCATGGGCAGCTGCGGGGAGGTGTTGATTGTTTTTCCTAACAGCCCATTTGTGTGTATGCCTAAAGCTTTCTCAGCAGCGTGTCTGAATCAATCATTCAGACTGTACCTTTAAACATCTATTAATCTGTCAAACTAAACTGCTTTTTCAATCAGCAACTAATTCCACACACATTACTTATGCAGTTTGTTACCATACTAATTACACTATGGAGCATTGTATGCTACTTCTTACCCACCACCTGTCGGCACCAGCACCTGTCTCTATGGAACATTCTGGCCTTTTGTAAGTCTCAGTTCTTTTCGGCACATATTAAGGTTTGAAATCAGATGTGTAGGTCTCCACTATACAAACTCTGTTAAAACAAGTTGCAGTAAAAGTTACACTATAAAAAACTGTTAGCATACCAGATTTACTGTGTAGAATACTTCTGATATTCTGATGCCTCTAGGTTTTGTTGCACTATTTTATTATATTGTCATTATGCTCAAAGTACCTGTACACAGATGTGTATATGCCCAAATATGCTATAATAAAACTAGCGAGAAAAATCTGCCCAGACCCGTACAATGCACAAACTGTTGGGCCTGTGGTTTGGGCCCTACCTTTGCCATGGGGTAAAGTAGGATTTTTTCTATTATATGAATACAAGAGCACATGCTGATCTTTCTGTTTAATGATCAACAATGTATGTAAACAGGGAAGTATATTTAATTTAATTGGGTTTACAGCTCAGGGATAGACAAATGAGTCGAAGTACAGTCAGATTAAACTGTTGTTAAACATCTAAAATATGATATAATGAAATGGTAAGTCACATCACAAGTGATTCATACGTTTATTAAGATATGAGAAAGAGAGGAAGTCATGTGTTTAAGTGAGTGGTTTGAACTTATTGTAGAAGTAGAGAGCTTTTGTCAGGGCGTTGATAAAGACTCGCTGGACAGGTTTGTTGGCATTCCAGATACAGTATATAGAACATACACAATCACCCTTACAGATGTAACAAGAAATAAATGGATTAGCAGTGCTTGTTTTCTTCCTGGGTTTTCAACCCTGTGGGGTAGATGTTTTGTAACTTAAGGTGTTTATGTAAAAACAATAACAATATAATTTCAGTCTGTTTTTTAGACTTTGTATTGAATTAGATTGTATTGTTTTGCCCTCTTCCCATTATTATTATTATTGATTTGCTGATACTTTTCCAGGTTGGGAAAAATGTTGCTTTAATGAATAAATGTAATTTATGTACCACTGTTACGGAATGATACAAATTTGTTGTTCCAAAGTTGGTGTCATCAGTTTCATACAGTCTCATCCTGAGTGTGAACTGACAGAGTTCCCATGGTTGATGTTGTATCTGTGGTAACAGATGCTTACCAGCACTCACAGTGTATCTGGAGGGTAAAAAGAGGAAGACAAAGAGATGATAATAATAGGTAAACCGAACTAGAAAGACAAGGTTTATAAAAGCTATTAATATAAGAAATGCAAAATATATAGTATATATATAACTAATATATATCATGTATGTGCATTATCAGTTGACCTGTTTATGGCACAAGGGATAGCTAACACTTTTTTACATTTATTTATTTATTTGATTATTTAGCAGACTCTATTACCCACATCTTACAAAGGGGTTGCACTTCTGTTAAACTACAGAATACAGTTATCAGCCACTGCCAATGATCTTAAACTCACCAAATATCGGCCAGTAACTGGGCCTATCCAATTGATCAGTTTGTCACTAGTGTTTATGTTTTGTGTTATCAACGTAGTCATGGTAAAAACATTGCACTGCGGCCTGTTGTTAATGTAACCAGCTGTATTTGTAGCTAAAAATCTAATTTTGGAACTTTCATGAGAAACAGGAAGTGAATCAATTCAGTAACCTTGATGCTGGGAATCTTCCACCAGAGCATGATGATAATCTAGACATCTTCCGTTAACTTCATATAGTTAATGTGTTTTCCTCTGTTGCCATGGTTACTGTGAATGTGTTAATGCAAAATCGTGCTGTTAGAGTTAAAGGAAAGCATGAGGTTAAATTAAGTGCAGTTCGCAATAAAGGAACAGTCAGTCTTTACTAGACAACATCCGGGGTTGTTACTCAGAATTTAACATGGGCTCATTTACTGACACATTTCCTGTTAATTTATAAAAATTTCGCCTGTGAATGTGCATCTGTGGAGGGACACTTGTTTTGGCTGACACACAATATGTCTAATTCTCACTAACAGCTATCAAAGTGAACTGCCAGGGCTTCTGTGGGGTAACCAGCAAATCCCACGACACAGACTGGATGGAGGAGGAGCAGTACTTCAGCAGCTCAGTTTCCATCGCAGATAAAGGTGCTCAGATGTCCTGGTCTCTCTCACACATATAGTGGAAGTCACATGATGCTTGTTTCAGTCTTTAAAATGTCCCCCATCTTTTTCCCAGGCACCCTGAAAGAGGGCGAGCACAGCTTCCCCTTCAAGTTTCTCTTACCCGGTGAGTCCTCACTCTTGTGTTATTGGACGCACCTGTCTCCCTGCATTCCTCCAAGACGATGTCACGGTTACTTGCTGTTTACGTTTACCCATGGCAACAGAACAGCATGTAAATTACGCTTGGATATCAAACACAACAATGCTTTTATTAACTTCATGTCATATTTATAGATTATAGAACTTGATATGTTAAGTCCTTTATATTTCATATTGTTCCATTTAAACTTTGTCAACCTAATCTAAAAATTAAAAGGATTTGTATGTGTCAGTTGTGTAAGTGTTGAACTAGGTGACTAAATGCATCTATGTAAGTGGTCTAAATATACCAGCAGCCCTTTTGTTAGTAGAGGTCAGTTGAGCAGTGTGTTTCTATGATAAAGGAAATGTTTTATATAATAAAAGTCATTCTAGCTCTTCTATAGCTGCTCTCATTGTCCTGAGCTGTGCAGCTGCTGTTTAAAACCTCCATCTGCTCTTCTTCTTTTATCTGAGATGTTTGAGCTTTCGCAAAACAATACCACTTGTAAAGAAACGCATGCCTCATGATGCCATACAATTGGCTGATTTCTAGTCTGTTTCTAATGATATTTGAGTTAAATGTATAAAGACACCATTATATTGTGTAAGCTATCGTAAAACTCGTAATCGTTATCGTAATAATTGGTCTCATCCGACAATTATTTTTTATTCACCAATGCATAGATGACAAACTCTAAAATTCTTCTATTTCAGCCTCTGCACCGACGTCATTTGAAGGGCCGTACGGACAGATTATTTACAGAGTCAGAGCTTTCATAGACACGCCTCGTTTCGCAAAAGACTACAAGATAGAGAAGCCCTTTAGCATGACGAACACCATCAACCTCAATGAAGTACCTAACATACATGTAAGTGTGTTACACCCGCAATGAACTCCTGAAGAGCCTCCACCTGTTGCAAATATATGTCTGGCTACACTGACTGATTGATGTTTGCTCTGGGCAGGAGCCGAGCTCATCTTCTGTCACCAAAAACTTCACATACATGCTGGTGAAGAATGGGACAGTGGTGCTTAAAGCCACGAGTGACATGCGGGGATACGTAGCTGGACAGATCATCAAAGTATCTGCTGAGATAGAAAATAAATCAGAAAAGTCAACGGGTCATGTGGTCGCCAGTCTTATGCAGGTCAGAAAATACACCAATCGCTAATTAAAAATCTGTGTTGTGCTGTCCGAGAAAGCAAATAATATGGATTATGCATTTACTACATAAGACCAGTATACTAAATGTAAACCATGTTCTGCAACAGAATGTATTTTAATTGAACTTGCAAAGTTTATTTCAAATGTTCGAATTCAGGTTACTTAAGTTTGTAAATTAGAAAAAGATGGAATTCAGATAAATTAATATAGTGTGTGAATTAGAAAAAGATGGAATTCATATAAATTAATAAAGTGTGTGATTTGCCCAGTAATAATACAATGATCCTCATTGTTGATCATCTACTGATTTCAGAAAGTAACATATAATACTAAGAAGCCGACACTTGATTTGCGGGCAGTAGCGGAGGTTGAGGGACCTGCAGTTAAAGGGGGACATAAGGGTGAATGGAAGGAGCAGATAATTGTACCTACTCTTCCCCTGTCCTCCTTGACTGGGGGAAACCTCATTGAAATCAGCTACTACATTCAGGTAAATTTCTAGACGTTTTCTATTAGATCTTACACATACTGTAATGCATGTTGAATAAAAGATTAGAAATTAAGATGGTCCAGAGTTTAATTTCAGAGATTAATTTATTTAACTTCAAAATACTGTATGTGTTGTCCATGGTACATTACTTGTATTTAGTTACATTGTAACATTAACACTATGTACAGTGGGTAGCAATTTGTTTTGCAGCGTCTTTACGTTACATGTACTTACAGTAGTCATAACAGTAAATAATTAATAATTACACGCAACTAACTCCAAACCAAATCATATCATAATTCTAACCTTTTAGTAAGTACGATGATGTTGTTAATTAATATTACTCAGTACGTAAATGTATAATTACACTGTAACAAGAACACGTTAAAATAAAGTGTAACCATAAAGTTTGATTGTTCTTTCATGTAAATGTTTGGCTCCATTTGATTTTGATACTAGCTGGTTGTACATAAGTCACTGGGAAGTAAATGCATTTAAGTTCATGCAAACTGCTTGTGGTATTTCCTGCTTCCTTACTCTTATTTAACCTTATCTGTATGTCTGGATGCTTTGATCTTTCCAGGTCTATTTAAAATACCCAGAGGTGTCATTAACATTGCCTATTTCCATTGGAAGCATTGCAGTGGATCCCAATCGGCCTACCCCCTCCAGGCCTGTTCCACCCAAGCCAGTTCCACGTTCCAACCCCGCACCTTCTCCTACTTCGGCCCCCCCTGACTCCGCCCCTCCCAGCCTGCCCCCTCGCACAACTCCTAAACCTGCACCCAAACCCAGGCCTCGTAGCTCATATGTGAACCCCAGCGCTCCTCCAGCAGAGCTGTACCCACAGATTCCAAGTGTAGCTGATTACAACAGCGAAATGGCAAACAGTCCAGAATCAGGTCACCAGACTGCAGTGTCCCCCAATGCGTTCAGCTATGCACCTGGACTCAGCTTCAGCCAAAGCTCCAACAGTGCATCGGCACCCCCCTTCAATGAGCCCACCACACCTCAAGCCAGAGAGAGGAGTCAAGCTCTGTCTGCTTCTTCACCCATGACCTTGCCTCCAGAATATAAGAGTTCAGCATATCCACAAGGTATATCAATATACACTTAAACAATTCAACAGTGTCATGTTACACTATTTTTTAAATATATTATAAATAAAAATTTACCATTATATTATTATTTACACAAAAAATATTTTATAAAAGATTAAGATACATTAAGGACAGTATTGTCTGATTATTAATCAGATTTTGCTTCTGTTTTCTTCACAGAACCTCCACCTGCTTATGAAGACAGCTTCAGTGCCCAACCTTAGAAAGAAAACAATGAACCATTCAAGGAAAACCATTAAAACACTCCCGTGACTCTGTTAGTAAATGCAGACATCAAGCACTTTTATACCAAACATGAATCTACAAATTAAAATCTGATATTAAACATAGGAGGTCATTTGGTACAAGACATGGTTTAGCATCTGTGATGCTAAACAGTTAAATAGCATCATTGTGTTTTTTCTGTTTTTTTTTTATTTGCAAAAAGTCCTTGGCTAAGCTATTTTGAAAATAACTTGTTTTGGGAGTTTTAGCTTAATTCTTAAATTGTTCATCTGTCCCTTGTTCTGTACATTTCTGGCCACACGAGCCCTCGGGTAATTTTACTTCGTCCCTTTGCAAGTTCTGTTGATTCTCGACAGAAGAATCCAATGTTGTGTTGAATATCTTTTTGTATTGTATATATTTAAATGCCCCAATCATTCACAAGTCATTGAATAACACTACCGTTAATTTATAGGCTATTTATAGAACATGGACTACATGTCTCACTATAAGTTAATGACTGTGTT
>JAZGTJ010000939.1:0-40000 GCA_036877575.1 Botia almorhae
TTCTGCGCACCTATGTGCCCACCAGAAATCTGCGTTCAGCTAACGACCGTCGCCTTGTGGTTCCATCCCAACGAGGGAGGAAATCACTCTCCTGGACTCTCTCTTTCACTCTGCCCGGTTGGTGGAACGAACTCCAGATCTCCATCAGAATGGTCATTAGCCATTTTCAAGAAAAAACTAAAAACTCATCTTTTTCGTCATTACTTCCTTGACTAATTTACTAACACACCCCCACTTCTACTTTAAAAAAAAAAAATTTCCTTATACTGTGTTGAAATATCTGAGACCTGTCTATAGCACTTATTCACTGTTGCCTCTTATTGTATTTGAAGTTGCTTCCTTATCCTTTTGTAAGTCGCTTTGGATAAAACCGTCAGCTAAATGACTAAATGTAAATTTAAATATAATTAAAAATTTAAAAGTGTCTAAGTACTTTTTGAGGCCACTGTATGGAACTTTATGTTTAAGCATTTCATATTAAGCATTTTGATGCAGAAAGGCTTTATACTTAAATATATATATATGTGTGTGTGTGTGTGTATAAGTATAGATCTTAAACAGGGTCTTTGAAGAACAATTATCAACTGTCAATTATCACACCTGGTCAAGAAAGAGGTAGGGTTAGAAAAGCTGATATTTTAAGTTCCTAATGATGAACACAATATGGAAATTCAGTATGAAAAGTTAACATAAAATTTGCTTCTACTTTTAAGTATAACTTCCTTATTTCTTATTTCTTGAAATGTAACAGCTATTTACAGCATACTGAAATTCATGCAAATTTAAGATAAAATTTTTTTTTAATGCTATAAATACCCTCGGCTCCCAAAATCTTCAACAATGATTGCAAATAAAATGCTGATCAGTAAAATAATCTTGGTGCATTAGCTCAATCTCACCTGAATTCCTAGATGTGTGTTTTACATCAAGGTAAGATACAACAAATAATTATTCGCTGTATAATCTGTGTGTGTGTTTGTGGTTTATGAGGACACAAATGTGTATAATGACACGTATAACAATGTAAACATGGTTTATGGGGACACTTCATGTGTCCTCATAAACCAAATAGCAAAAAACATACTAAACCGTAATTTGTATTAATTAAAAATTAGGTTTAGGGGATAGAATACAGTATAGAATACAGGTTTGTACAGTATAAAAACAATTACATCTATGGAGAGTCCTCATAAACCACATATGCCAACATGTGTGTTTGTATGTGCGTGTGAGATGATCCTTACTTGGAAGTCCTGATTGGAAATAAGGTCCATCAGTATCTCAAAAATCTGAGTGCAGTCCTGACATGTGTCTCCAATCTACAGAATACAGTACATTAGTGAATATGGTATTTAAGGGATCTGCCTTCTGTGTTTCATTATTTTATTTTATTGTAAGTTTTGGCTTATCAGATGTTAAATCTGATCCAAAAATATTAAGGGTACAACAAGAAAACGAGAAGTGAAAACTGTGGTTCTGTCGCTAGTATATTTCAGATGCTGTGAATGGGTGGTGTGATGTGTTGAGAATATGAAAATAACTTTATAATACAGGAATAACTGTATTTTTCTCTAATCAATCAACTGAAACAAAAATTTCATATGTTTTAGGGAATTATAAAAAACTGTGAAGCTAGGGAGTTTATATGTATAATTCTTGGTTTTTAGTACTTAATGAACTTGTTATATTATCCTTTTCTTTAGCAAATAGTTGATTAAAAGCAAATCCAGACAGATGTGAACTAAAATATAGACAGGATGAATTCGGCTTACATTTAATGTATGTGATGAAATCAAAAGCAATAAAATCAAGCATTTAACATTCCAAAGACTCACCGCAATCTCATCTGCATCTGTCTGGACATTCCTCATGCTAACTGTATCAACAGACCGCAAACTGACTGTGAGGAATACAAACAATGAGAATATACATGAACTTCCCTTGAACTTTATCAGGAACCTTTTTTAAACTTGAATGTTTGCTTAGAAATGCAGTTGTGCACTTGATGAAAACCAAAACAGCTTGCTTTTTTATGCAGAATTTCTTACAAAACTGCATGTATGCTTGAGAAAAATTAATATGACAATATTATTAAGAAATGTTAAAAACTGTGTTTATAAGATATATTTTTTGATTGTGAGATCTATATTTAATGTCCGTACTATGCGGTTATTTGTTTAAAGAGTAATGCAAACATTGTAAATTAAATATAAAAAATTAAAAATAAAGGTAATTAGCACAAAATGTATATAATCTATTTTTTTTATTTTGTTATATATTTCTTGTCACACTACACTACTGTAAAATGTTTACTCTCACACAGTAATTTTACATTATTAAAACGCAACTGTACATGTATGTAGTTTACGCATTCAGATTCAGTCAGAACATTAATATTATTACCAGTAAAATCACTGTAGCATTTTATATACCTGAACCCAGAAGGGTAATGAAGACGAGGACCTCAAGTTTCATAGCAATTATGTCTTCAGTCACTCCAGGTTGAAGAACCAATGCACACAAATGTTCTCAAACTTGGCCCTTAATGAGGAACTCCCCTCTATATATCAGCAAACAACCTGTGACGCCTCAAAAGCACAGCCCAGCTGTGTTTAAAAAAACATTGCTTAATCACAGCATTTGACCAATGACAGGTAAAGCCAATATTTGGGGTCTTTCCAAACCAAGCATCACTTTTGTTTTTCCCCACACAAGAGAAACGATAGAGTGGGACTCTATTTGATACCAGCACTTTATAATGTACCGACCCACAGTAATCTGTTTTGAAAGACCTGCTTACCTTGTAAATATAAAACCTTACGTCTACAACATCAACTAAGACAAACAGGGATTTAAATTGTTAATTTATCTAGTTATTTTATCTAGTTATCTTTTTATATTTTATATAGAATTTTATAAATAGTAATTTTATTTTACCAGATTAATGTTTTAATAAATAGACACATAAATTACAGAACAAAAATCTCTAGCCACAATAGTTAGTACTATTTCTGCTTTGTGCAAAATAATGCAGAATTTACTAAAGAACTACACTTCCCACAAACCTGTACAACCAGTCAACACGGAAATGACCTTCTTGGACCAGATCTATTCAGTTAGGTTATTTCGATCATTCTTCTTGATGAAATTTCAATGTGCTTTCAAAATAAAACGTATTAATTTTTAAGGAGCTTTCAGACTACTTTCTGGGAAAAGTTTATATAATAAAAACACTGTCTCGCTGCACATTTTTAATTAGGTTTGCAGTGCTGCCTTTATTACCCACGCGATTTTAAAATGTATTTATTTATTCTTCTAATAAAATGTTAAGCAGTTTGTATACGACAAATATGCTTGATGGATCGTTTATTGAAGTATTGTTTTCCACCACTAGATAGAGCGACTGAACCATAAACGGAACGTTATATACATGACATCAGAAAATGTTTATACAAACGTAGAAAATGATCAAATAATAAATTAAAATTTTATTAATCTGAGGATTGTAAACTCTACCTAACTAGAGTACAGAGTATATTTAGAGTGAGTGCTGTCTTAATGCTTGGGTTAAATTCTACTAAGTGTAGCAGGTTATGCAAACATATATATTTTCATAGTTCATATTCAGACCGGCTCCTACTAATGATTTTATGCAGCATGTTGTCGAACGCATGACTTGTTGTTGCGCACAAAAAACATTCATATATTTCTGGCCATATGTTTCTCTCATTGATCTAACAGACTGTTAATAAATAATGCAAGGCAACAATGGTCATCACCGACATGTGGGGGGACAGATGCAGAGGAGCTCAGGGGTTCAAATCCTGGACTGCTCAGTGGTCTTTTATAGTTCCGCTTTCTTGTGTACATGCAGCTGACAGCTCATTACCACAACACAGGCAAGCCAGAGTTCACACCAGAGTTTGGACATTTTATTACACTGGAAATCTAGAGTTCTTTACTGTTCATATGCTACGCAGGTTTAATATGTGTGATATAAAATTCAATCCACAATGGACTAAGTACAGCCACATGATTCAAATGAGATACACACATTTATATGCACTATTGTTGCGTTGGAAAAAAGTGTGTGTCAAATGCATACATTTTCTGTAATGTTAATGTAATGTTATTTTTGTATGCACAACGTCAGAGTTCGGAGACAATAACTGAGATATAATCAGGGATCAGTATTTAATCCTATAAATAGGCACATTTCATTAGTGTCTCTGATTCCTTTCTGCTGTCTGTGCAGTGAGGGTCAGATGTACATCAAGGAGTTAAGGAGTAAAGTCAAGAGCAGCTTTGCTGCAGCCATGGAGGCCTGTTATACAGTATAGCAACACTCCTGCTCATATAATATTGCTTGATAGAACTTTGCAGGTGACTGACATGTAATGTCATCACAGGCTGCCAGCTGGACTTGTCATCATGGGCCTGCAGAAGTTTGGGTGTGAGATGTGTGACAGGAGGTGTCGAGAAAGAAGGAGCTCCATGAGCTGAGTCACCAAATGGTTTGTTCCAGGATTAAAGAATCCTTTCAAGTGTGCGTTGACAACATTTCTGAACCGTCTCTTTAACAGTCACTTACCTCTTTAAACACGTTACAGAGCTGTTTGATGAGCATCTCCATTACAGGGATGCTCATCTAAAGCTTACAGATGACCGCATTGGAGAAATCAGTGAGCAGAATCAGGATACTGAAATAAACCTTTAATGCATAGACAAGCTGCTTGGTCAGCCCAGGAATGAGAACCGAACATAGAATGTGGACTGCTGATGACATCACAGACTTGAGATATGGGGGAGGGGGTATTTATTTAAGACTGAATGACAAACATGTAAATAAAAACCCTGGAAGCAGGGTCTAGACCAGGGGTCACCAACACGGTGCCCATGGGCACCAGGTCGCCCCCAAGGACCACATGAGTCACCCGCAGGCCTGTTCTAAAAATAGCACAACTCACTAGTGAGCTGCGTCTTAAATTTAATTTTATTCTGTTGCTATTCTTTTTTAATCACACTTCCATTTATATAGATTTAAAAATGACAATATCTTAAAAATATGTTTATTATACATGAAGTTTAGTTGTTATTTCAGAAGAGTGGTAGCCCTTTGTATGACTCTAGTAGCTCTCAGTTTAAAAAGGTTAGTGACCCCTGGTCTAGACTCATGCTCTGTGTCTTTTGTGATCTGTGGAAGCACATTGCCATTGATTGTTTACTTTGTGCCATGTGCTCTCCTGTCTTGAGTCTTGTTTCCTCGTTAATTATCCAATCCTTAGTTTATGCCCCACACCTGTTTGTCATTGTTAATCCTCCTTGTTCAGTCCCTTATTTAATTCCCTTGTGTCTGCTGTCTTGTGCTAGTATATTGTTATTGTAATACTGTAATTCTAGTCTTGTTTTGGTTCTTGGTTTTCCCCCTTGGAATTTTTGTTTAAATTTTGTTTTTTTTGTATGACTTCTGCGACTGGGTTCTTCCCTCACCTTTCATGACATGAGGTATAAGATGAAATGTTTTAAAAAGATTCACTGAGGTTCGAATGAGGAGAACTGTATTTAAATTACTCTTTTAATTGACAATATTCATTGTACCATGCCAGAGATCGTCCCTACTGCATATTGCTTGCAGTAACCTAGCAAATTCCTAGTAATCATAAACTTTATACATCAATTTATCTGAATTGTGAAAGACTATTATTAGAATAGTTCAACTTATTTAAATTATAGATCACAATATGAGAACATGACAAAATGGGACTAGCCATATGATTGCTGTTGATATCTACAGTATAGGCTGGACTGTCAGATAAGATTCAGATGTAGGGCTGTTTTGGGTACACAGCCACCTAGAAACCACCTAGAACATCTTGGCAACAATCCACAACACCCTAGTGACTTCTCACATAATATTTTTAAACATGCTGTTCTGTACATATAATACTTATAATATCCAGGTATAATAAAATAAAACATTTCAGATTCACTCAGCAAACAGATGTCTACATCTAATTCTGCTTTTCCTTTAAAGTATTGGTTAATTGTGTAATATTTGGAATAGCAGAAAACACCAGCGCTGTCTTGTTGCAACCAGTATGAGATTTTGTTTAACTGTGGTTAGATTGTTTTATTGTTGCAAATTTTTTTGTTGCATGTTAGGACACTGTTCACATCTTAGGCTACATTTAAAGGCAAATAAGAAACAGTTTGGAACAATACAATGTCAGTGTCAGTAAAAAGTGTGTATATCATTGGGAGGGATTTCCCAGTTGCAATATTTTATCTTAAACTTCCTTAAATGTTTTTTATTGATTGTTTTTTATTTCTTTATTGAACCTTTTGTTGTTCGACACTGGCGCACCTTCATTCACCTTCCACCAAGTCAATAAAGGGAAGTAATTTCAATAAACCTATACAGTGTCATTTAATACAGATTGCTGCAACACAGGTAAACAGGTACAATAAACAACACTTCGGTCACTGACAACAGTGTCAAAGAGTTTCCTTTTATGTTTGATAACACACAAAATACATAATAAATGCCTTTAAATGAAAAAACAGCAAAATATCCTCTTTTTGAAGGTCGAAGTTTCGTAAAACTTTACAAAATTTTGCAACACACCTATTGTATTGCATTATGTTTCAATTGACATTTAGTGACATATTTATCCTCATTTACCTACTTGTGTTTGTAAAAATAATTGATTGGTTTAATTATTAATGGTTTAATAATTCCTGATTATGATTATCTTATGAGTCACATGTGCTTAATGGGTGGAACAGATATTTACGTCTTCATTGCAGTATTTACACATGAGCATTTAGAATGAGTTTTTGTCTTCACATATTTCTGATACAGAATACAAAAAAATAAAGAAAACATGATGTTTAAACAGCATTCAAACTTGTTTATACTCGGGTGTGAAAAATAACAATACCAATTTCAACAACACCAAAAGTAAAAATGTTTCAGCAGAGAAACAATATAAATCTAAATAAAATTTTAAAGAAAACCTACAATGATTTAAATTCAAAGTTCAAACAATTTAATGTAGCTTGTGAATGCTGCGCTATCTTTACTGTAAAATTTGACAAATTAGAAATAGCTAAATAAAGTGTCTTTTTTTAAATAGCATATTAAACAAAATAATGCAATATACTAGATATAATAAACCTAAAATAATAAGAAACTAAAATTATAATAAATATAGTAATTATAGTTTTAGTGTCAAGGGGTAAGTTGAGCCACTAAATGGAACAATTAACTTATCCTAGTGCAAATCTGAATATAATAGCAAATAATTAATGATGCAAAATCTTATTTCAGCATTTCTAGTATATCAAAGGCATTTCCTGCTTTGGTTTCACTAGAGTTTACTAGAATGTTTGAACTTTGAACATGAACATCAGTTCTACATGAAAATAACTTTATATTACAGAGAGTTTACATGAATGATTTAAATTAGAATAGATTATTAGAGTTTAAATTGATTTACGTAAAACCAATGTTATTAGATGCTCTACCTTACCACCCTTTATGCAAACAGTGGCTTACTGTATGCTAATTAATTCACATTGTTTTAGAGTTATTGTTTTGTTCATTTTTCTATGTGGTTTGTTTTATCTTTCTTACCCTTTTGTCGAATAAAGTCACAAAAAAGAGTTTGACAAATGTTTGACAGACAGGAGAACATAAAACCACATTACTGTGGTTACATGCAATAAACCACAAGTAAAAAATGCAGCTGATGTACAATTAAAGCAAGCTGGAAACTGGATTTATACTGGTTTATACTGGATCAAACCCTAGTACATAACATTTTCTGTGATTGTATAGAATACAAATGCTTGTTTAGATCAATAACTAAAAACAACCCACATACACCAGCACAGGGCACAAATATCATACATGGTGGAAAATGTAAAGCAGAGCACTATTTACTTAGTTCAAAAGATTCTCAAAAAGTAATCATTTCTTAATTGTCTTAATTGAGGCTCAAACAAGCAGAAGTTTCCTGTTCTGGCAGAATAACAAAGTGGTTAACACACATCCTTACAAAAAAAGCTGTTATGTTGAAAGGGTCATTCAAGTCTGGCTTGCAACACATAAAAACTAAAGTGTCCAATCCAGGAAGTAACAAAGGTTTTACAGTTATATTACTAGCTTCAGAAGCCTAAGTAAAAAATTAATATTCAAATCAAAATTCAATCAATACTTTGTCATAATCAAAATAGAAATTTAGCTTAATACTAGACATTTGTTGTTTAACCAATAGTGACATCTCTGTTGAAATACAAATGTTGGCTTGAGGTTTTGCTTTTGGTAACTTCCTCCACATGCTTTTAACATTCTGCATGTAAAAAAGCTTGCTTGTAATTTTTTTTTAATTGACAAATATTTTAAGACTGTGACGGCAAATTATGAAAGTGGCTGTATGAGTGTCAGGCTGGTTATAAAGAAAAATCACACAGAAATGACAGAGACTATCACTGATGACAGAATGTAGGGCACCAGTCAAAAACAAACAACTACTAACGTAGTTGATAACAAAATGATAACTGTTGAAAATACGAATGATAATAATAAAATGGTAAGTGATGACTAGCATTAGGGCTTTTTAACCTTAACCTTAATCTAACATGTACAGCATTAACATGTACAACATTATAGCAACAAATATTTAAATTCAGAGCAAAATTTACAATTTATTGCTTGAACTCTTGAAAGACTTTCTAATCAGATTCTGATAAGACAATTTGTTAATATCCATAAACTTGAGTGCTGTGGTGGTAAAAATACTGACAGAAAGTTAGTCTGAGTTTCCAGGCATCTTATCAGATATTGTAGGTCACTAGGCTGTTAAACAATTCCAACGCCTTTCTTGAGTCACTCACGAGATTTACTATTCTTAAGTTTAGAGAAAACATTTGGGTGACAACAATGTACTTGTAATATATTATGATATTACTTACTGTTGTACATTGTTATGATGTTGATGATATCGTTTTAGGTGCTAGAATATTATTAATAATTTTGTGTCAATACTGTTGCCAAATTTGTTATCTTTTTTCCTCACGTTCCTATATTGTTAAGTAAATCAGTGTCAGAATTGTACCTCACATAAAGTAATTAAACAAACAGCACACATAGTTACTGCACTCAATGTGAGAAGGAAGAAGGAAATAAACATGTTACTGCCCCAGTGCTGCTCAGTCTAATGAGGATGAGGGATGATTTAAAAGCTCGGCCACTCCATCATCAGCCAGTATAACACACACTGAGAGCTTGAGTCAAGATCCAGAGATACAGAGATACAGACATCTAATACACAGGTGAGAAATGTTACATCTTTATCTTTTCTTTACATTTATTTGCCTTTTAAAAAAATATTCTTCATGCACATTTCTTTTATTTTTATGTTATTATGGTTAGTTTAAATGATCCAAAATGTATGACAGGCATGTAGAGTAACTTGTGTTAGATTTCATAGCTATATTAAATATAAATATATTATGTTATATATATTGTTGGTTTTTATGTCTCAGTCTCTCTCTGTGTTAATTTTTTATTATTATTTATTTAGTCAATGTGTTTTTTAAATAAATATGGTTTTGGTAGAGATGTCCAGACAGTTATTTTTCTTCATTTAAAAGTCTGCTAAATTATGTAAAATTAAATGCTACTGTTTTGCTATGGTCATTTCACTTTTTAAAAGTAATCATATAATTAAACCTAGAAAAAAGTATTTACAAAAAATGTTTGAATGCATATCACTGCACTTCATGAGACAGTTTTGAATCACATTTAATAATGTCTTATATATTGTAGGTGTTAACTCTCTAAATGTCTTATTATGTGTTTTAGAAATGAATCTGCACACTTTTATTTTTTTGGTGGGCTGTTGTGCCCTTACAACGGGTGCGTTAGGTAAGTTTATCAATTAGTGAACAGGATCGTGTTTGTGCTGCAAGACTTGTGGTCATCAGACATTTACTGTATACTGTCAGCCCCATTCATCTAAAAGATCTGTTATGGTTCAGTTGACTTAGTTATCAGTCAATACCCTGTCTTTTCTCCATAGAAGATGAGAGTCCTGGGAGACGATTTATTTTAGAATCAATTGAGGAAGCAAAACAAATAGTGGACTCTGCTTACAAGTATTCTCGAGATGAGTAAGTAAAATTTGCAGGAAAATTTTTCAATATTCATTTATTATAATGCCAGTCAATGGATCTATTTATTTTATCCTAATCCCAGGAGTTTAGCAAGAGTGCGCAAGGAAGTGATCAAACCTTCTGACAAACTGCGTTTGCTGAGACAGCCTGCTCGTAAAACACGTGAGGCTGTAAGAGCCGCGGACTACTTGGAACAAACGCTCAGACTGATCACTGAGAAAGCTCATCATGCCCACAAGAGATCCATCAATGCTACAGGTATGAATGTAACATATTTTGCTAATCTCGGATCAGTTCCATCAACTATTCCATGCTCACAACATTTCTTTTTCCTTAGCCCTGCTCACCCCCGAAGAACTTGGCACCATTATGCGTCTGACAGGCTGTGCTGCCCAAACCAGACCCCCATCTTGTCGGACAACACCCCTTATAAACAAGTATCGGACTGCCACCAACGTCTGCAATAACCGGTCAGTTCTGGCCTTCTCATTCAGTGTAATTATTCAGATCTAATGGGCAAATTCACTAAATAGTTGTGCCATTTTTTGTGTGGCATTTCACTGCCAAATCTTGCATCATATTAAAAAAGAAAGAAAACAGAATTTCATTTAACAGCAGTAATAGTGGGTGTCATTCATTTTTAATTCACCCTTGAGTGTTTATCTAGCTAATCAGGTTAACGTTTTAATCTTCAGGAGGAACCCTCTCTTGGGTGCATCCAACACTCCATTTGCCCGCTGGCTGCCTGCTAAATATGAGGATGGCATTTCACAGCCCAATGGGTGGGACCCCAACAAATTGCACAATGGTGCAGCATTGCCCCTGGTATGATGGCGATAATAATGAGCAGCTGAAATATATTTGAGGTCTTCAATCAATTACCAGCATTGAATATATTTATTTCCCACTGATTCCAGGTCAGACTGGTTTCCAATCGTATTCTAAGCACAGCAGATGCTGACATAGAGAGTGATCGTCAGTTTACCTTCCTGCTCACCATTTTCGGCCAGTGGGTTGACCACGATCTGACTCTCACACCCTTTTCACCAAGCATTAGATCCTTCAGCAATGGTCTTAACTGTGATGAGAGCTGTGAGCGTTCCGAACCCTGCTTCCCAATCCCGGTAAGTCAAAGATAGTTTCGTTTTGACCCTTTAATCTCCATTCTTTTATTAGGTATCATATACAGTAAAATCTGTATTTTATGCTATATTAAATAACCAACCTCAGGTCCCTAATGGTGATACACGTCTGAGTCCTGACTCCTGCATCCCAGTTTTCCGTTCATCACCTGCCTGTGGTTCCGGAAACACTGCCTATATGTTTGGAGGTTCCCCCAATGTTCGGGAACAGATCAACTCCCTGACAGCTTTTCTAGATGCTGGACAGGTTTACGGGTCAGAGGATGGGCTGGCAAAGGACCTGCGTGACCTGACCAATGATGGTGGTCTGCTACGTGTCAATACACAGTTCCGCGACAATGGGCGAGAGCACCTGCCCTTCACCAATGTACAGAGCAACATGTGCGCCACTCGTGCAAAAATTCTTAATGATTCGAGCCTGGCAGAGGTGCCTTGTTTTATAGCAGGCAAGTCACTTTTTAAATAATAGTTAGCAAATTTTGTCACCTCAAATGTCTTGCATTGTATGTCTGCTAGTCTCACACTCCTCGCAGCTAATGCTAATAAACTCACTGTGTGTAGGAGATGTTCGCGTTGACGAGAACATTGCTCTTACCTCGTTACATGCATTATTCGTGAGAGAGCACAACCGATTGGCTCGTGCCCTCCATGTTCTTAATCCGAGTTGGAGCAGTGAGACTCTCTATCAAGAGGCACGTAAAATTGTGGGTGCCTACCAACAGGTAAGTAATGAAAAATCCTCTGATATGAGGGAAAGACAACTGCCATCCTTTAATTGCAAGAAAAGACATGCACTACTAAACAGGCATAATATTTCTCCTTTAGGTGTTGGTTGTTCGGGATTACCTGCCCCATATTGTGGGCCCTGATGCTGTCAATAGACATCTTGGTCTATATCCAGGTTACAATGAGAATGTAAACCCCAGCATTGCTAATGTTTTCGCTACTGCAGCTTTCCGCTTTGCCCACCTGGCCATCCAACCCATCATATTCCGTCTTGATGAAAACTATCAGAGCCATCCTCAGTTTCCAAGTGTGCCCCTGTATGAGGCCTTCTTTTCTCCTTGGAGGGTTATCTTTGAGGGTGAGTTTTTAAGACTCTAGATACTGTAACTATAAAATGCATCTTGCAGTAGAGCAGACAATATAAGGAGAAGAATCTGGTCCCATATACCCATAAACTTAAACCCTTAAAAGTTATTTACATAATTCTTTGTTATATTTTATTGGTGATGGATATATTAATATTATTTTAACCCACAGGTTTTTAGGAGATTTTTAGTCTTTCAAACAAATAGGAGCTATACTTGTATGGATATTAATGATAAGAAATATCTGTTTAGGATTTTAAGATTATTAACATATTCATTTAGAGATGTTAACATTTTAACATATTATTAGGATGTTAGGATTATTAAGATGTCTGCCATATGGACTGACTTACCTAAACTGCCACAACTTTTAATTTTTCTTAACCTTTTATTTAGGAGGAATTGATCCTCTGCTCCGTGGATTGATCGGTCAGCCAGCAAAACTAAACACACAGGATCACATGATGGTAGACGCTCTTAGGGAAAGGCTGTTTGCCTTTACAAGCCACATAGCTTTGGACCTGGCTGCCCTCAACATGCAAAGAAGCCGTGACCACGGAATACCAGGTAGACATTTTGGCCTCTTACCAAAACATTGCCCACACCTTTCACAAATTCTTTCCTGTTGAAAGTCCATCGCTGCTGGTCACCAGCTATGTTTAGTTTGGATGCTGGTTTTCTAACCAGGATGTTTTAGCTAGCATAACCACTTAGCTTCACAAGAAAGACCATGATGGTTTACCAGCCCTTTTTGTCCACCAAACCAACACTATGCAACATAAACCATAGAAATTCAAGCTAGTCTGAACTGGTCTTTTTAACAAGGTTAAAAGCTAAATCACACAAACTTTACACTGCATTGGGACTCCATTTAGAACTTACCAAGTACCCATATTTTTGTACCTCATAAGGCTATAATGCATGGCGTCAGTTCTGTGGACTCTCTGCCCCTCAAAATGAGAATGAATTGGCTGTGGTGATGAACAACACTGAACTGGCACGGCAGCTTATAGAGCTTTACGGCACTCCTGCAAACATTGATGTCTGGCTGGGAGGTGTTGCCGAGCCTTTTGTACCCGGTGGGCGTGTTGGTCCTCTGTTTGCCTGCCTTATCTCTATACAGTTCCAGCACATCCGTGAGGGTGACAGGTAAAGATCTCAGAATACTTAATCTGTGAGAATAGCATAGATGTGCTCAGATTTAACAGTGATATTTTCAATTTATTTAAATAATTTCTTGGGTTAGCATAAAACATATACATGCGTGAGTGATGTTAACACCAGGTGTCCTTGTGTTCAGGTTATGGTGGGAGAACCATGGAGTTTTCACCAACAAACAAAGGACCTCACTGGCCTCTGCATCGCTGGCCCGCATCATCTGCGACAACACAGAAATCCGCAACGTTCCCAACAATCCCTTCCTTTTCAGCAGTTCTTCCAGTTATGTTAGCTGTGATAATGTCCCAGCCTTTGATCTTAGCCCTTGGATTGAAATCGGTAAGATGACAGAGTGAATTCGTAAATGTCCTACAATTTTTCTGCTTTAGCTTCTTCCTACCTCTATATGTGCTTGTAGAGTACCTAACTTTATGGTAGTATAGGCACATATCAGGTACTGAAGATTTTACAATCTGGTCACCATCATTTGGTGTTTGACCTTCCAGGTGTCAGTGTCAACATCAACAAAACAAACAATGGAAATGAGGTTAGATAAGTATATGTTTTATGCTTAACCCAAGCAATTATTTAGCTAAATTGAAAATATTACTGTCAAATCTGAGCACAGCTATGCGAGTTCAAGTATGCTTTGCTAAACACAGGATTGGTGTAGTAATAAGGTGGCTTCAAACAGTATTAGGATGCCTAACATTTTATACAGATAATAAGGATAATAACAGATAATAATAATACAGATAATAACCATGATATAAGGCACATCTAATGTGAATGTTAAGCATTATATAACAAAATATCACACCAAGTGCCATTCATTTAAAATAATTAAACCACACCACACTTTTCAGCAAAACATTTTATTGCACCAAACCTGTGTAACTTAGTCCTAAACTTCCTCCATTTTTCTTGCTTTACAGCTCTTTTCTTGTTTTTTTTCTCAGTCTCTTTAACATTTTGATTATTGTCTTTAATGCACATACATACTACAGCACAAACATATGTTAAAATCTGTTCATGAACTCCTCAGATACCGAGTCTTTTCGAGGACCTCCAGGACCCAGAGGACCTCCAGGGGAACAGGGTGAGCCAAAAAAATAGATTATACTATACTTATTAGATAATAAAACTAACCATAACAAAGCAAGAATGCTAAGTATAATAAATGTATAATATTTCACCAATGAAAATGAATATATTTTTCAGGCCAGACAGAATAATTATACAATCATGCATAAAACACTTTCTAAATAAGCTATTTGTCATTCATTATAATCAGTTATGCTTTTCAAACCACTTATGTACCTAGAACTTAAAAACCTATATAAACATAAATGCATAAGGCAATCAAATATGCCAACTTTATAATGAATTGCATGGATGCATTTTAATAAAGTCTAAATCTTAAGGTAACATCTTTCTCTCTAATCTTACTCCAGGTCAACAGGGTGTAGCAGGGCCTCCTGGACCTCCCATTAACACCACTGGACAACAGTCTGCCTTCTTTGCTTCGCTTGGCTCCTTGCTCTCTGCCTCTGCTAAAACAGTGGTGTTCAGTCAGGTCCTTTACAACAGACAGGGCCATTATAACCAAAGAACAGGGATATTCCTCTGCAATGTACCTGGTGTATATGAATTGCAGTTCTCATGCAGGGGAACTCGGAATGTGGGCACCATGACCTTAAAGAAAAATCAGGTTGTACAACTAACTGTTGAACCAATTACTATTAATCAACAGACATTAGCTGAAGGGCAGATAGTTTTGATGCTACAGAAAGGAGACCGCGTATGGATAGAGACGTCTCGGGGTGCAAATGGTATAAGCAGGTCCAGCTACTTCTCTGCCCATATTCTTTTTCCTGTTTGAGGCCTTTATTTTTTATATTACTCTTTACATTTCATTGTTTTTTAACAATGTAATCAAAGTTATGAACTCCAAAATTTAGAGTTAAATTGAGCTGATTACACATATTATTACTTTTATGTATGTTGGAATTTGTTGTTTGTTTTGTTGTCCAATTGCAACAAAAATATTTTGTAGTCCATTCTGTGACAGTTATTATTTTTATGCATTACTTTTTTTACGTATTGCTTTTAGCAAAATAAATAAATAAACTTTGGATATATTTCTCGTCAATTTAATAGAATTCTTGCTCTTCTTTCGAAATGCTAGCGTATGAGTGAAAATACATAACTAAAGAGATAACACTAGAACTCTTATAGCTTTATTTTAATTGCCAATAGACTTTAGTTACATCTGATTCATAGAACCATCATTGCTACCAACTAGTCTGATTAATTTACATTGCAAATGCAGTCAGTTGTAGGTGGTACTACAGGTTGTAGGTGGAAGCAGGATACTTTTAATTCATAGCACAATTGGACTGGACAAAAAAGTTGTAGCATCAATATTTTTGCTCTGTTTACTTTAAAAAAGACTAAATTTTAAAAGTGTTCATGAATTAAAGAATTTTGTCATGCATCAGCCCATACTGAGACAAATTCACAATTAAAAGTGTGCAAAAGTGTGACGTCAATCTCATGTGACATTCTGTATCTTGCGATTTGTATTTCTGTGGGAACATTTAATGTTTTCAACTTTTGAACACAAACCTCTGTTTAATTTATATGATCAGGATGACGGTGATTCACATCACTCTCCAAAAAAAGGGACACCTTTTTTATTTTAATACTAAATCTAATCTTAAAATGGCACAAATTTAAGCAGCTGATTTAAATATATTTTCAATCTTTTCTATACTATGTTGTGGCTGAACTAATTGCAACAAGCTTATGTGTAAACTCGTGTTTAGTTTTTATTTTAGACTTTATTGACAACATTAACATGGACAGCAGTAATCTAATTATTGACCTTATTTTGAATAAGACAATATTCTGATTAAGGCGTTTACATGAGCTGCTTTTGGAATACTTCTTTTATGTTTCTGTTTACGTTACAGAACACATACTGGTACACATCATTACGTCCTCGTGCCACGCTGTCCGACATTCCCTCCAGAAATTCACGTATCAACGTACAGTTTGGGGTGTTTTATTAATTTTATGAAAGCTTCATGTGCAGTTTATTATTTGTCATGCTATTTGTGCAAACAGAGGACGGCGGATACAAATTCTCCTCCGTATTTTCATTCGGCAATATTTTGTTCTTGTTTGCCGTCAAATGGTTGCCCACTGCCCCGTGTCTGTCGTAAAATGCAGAAAAAATTCCACACGACGTTAATAGTGCGATTAAACTGCGTACATGTCTATAATGCGACTAAAATAGGAATATTCAACAGCTGAATCCGATTTGTGCTTACTTCGAGTATGACTTTAGACGGATTAACGTCATCGGAAATAGTTTGAACAGAAATAGCTATTAACGGTTTCCTAAACGGGTTAATATCGTAATATTGTTGTCCAATGTAAACGTTCGCGTTTTCCACGTAAAACTACAATCCCTGACAGTCTAATTTGCCCAACAGTTTTAATAGAGGTTTCTTTCAATTCAATTATTAATTAAGTAATATAAACGAGCAGGTGCAGCCGGGATATTTAGTTAGCCTAGACATGTGCATGTGTGTATGGAGGACAGCAGATCGAGACCAATAAAAAGGTGAAAATTGGCTTCTCACTAAAGAAGCCAAATAAACGCGTAGAAATGTCTACATTAATCGCGCGGCGCCTTCAATGTCCTTTATTGACAGTGAAGAAGAAACGGAAGCGCGCGAAAAGTCTGTCAGCACGCTTACGGGCGGTACGCAGAAATCGTCGGCGGTATTTCTCACCGGTGTGAGCACCGGAGTATCTTGTTGCAGAGGTTTTGACGTTGCCCGAACTGCATTACTAAGTGGGTTAAACAAGATTACGCTACATCATCTTCCTGGACTGCAGGACAAAAGGAGATAAGCAGCGTTGTTGAAAATGTGTAGAAGGCAGTCCCGTCTTAACGATTAGTCAACTTAATTGCGTATTTAACATTGTTTTGCTTGACGAAGTTGACACTTTCCGTAGCATTACATTGGCCTGTTCTTTGCATCCTTTATTTTTAGGACGTTTTATGCAACCATGTGCATTGAAATAAAACTGAGTTGCTGAGTGTGCGCACAAGAAATTGCAATACAGCAAACGTCATTAGAATACTTGGGCAAAAGTATGCAAATACGTTTTATTACGTACAGTTAAATTCTGCTGCCAGCAGATGGCGCTAGCATCACACCCTGTATAGTGAAAAGTTACCCACAAGTAACAGGTGACCATTAATTACGGGCGCGTATGGACAAGTGTATTTCTATACCCTAAAAATATTGCATTTGTGGTCATATCATGTAGGCTGTCCACATATCTCCTGATAAAATAAGCAGTTTTGTGTATCACTAGATATTTATGTCCTGCTATTTTGTGCTTTTACATTACCATTTCACGAGTTCGCACTAACATGCAATCGCAAATGATCACTGATGCGCATTTGGCGTGCTGTCCGGGGGGAGGGCTCCGAGCTCGGAATTTGGCCCGAACCCAGAGTACTCCCCCCGTCCTTGACTGAGATAGATACCGGCTAAGAGTGAGGTGATGGGGTGGTGGAGGGATGCTGCGAGACTGTCATGTGACGGAGGTGAGTGACGGCTATATATATATGCGTCGTTGCGTGCTGATTGGTTGGATTACATGACCGTGCTCCTCCCGAACTTAGTTAATAAAACTTCATTTATTGTACAAATTAATGTATAGTTCAGGTATAGACTATATATTCTGCTACTATAAAGCAAGTTCAAGTCCATTACTGGTGTTCACTTTGTGCAAAATTATATTTTAACAATGCTAGGACGATGCTTTGAAAACATTCATGTGCGATGCAGGCCGAATTAAGATAAAAAATCAGGTTTTAAGCCTAATGGAAATTAACTGCAACCCTGAGCCACAACATAGTGCTTGTATAGATTATTTGGTCAAATATGTTAATGTATAACTAATTGAAAAAATATATATGTAAATGTATGAATCCCCTAAATTATTTGTTGTTTTATGTATATTTACACTGTCTTTTTATTCCCAATTATCCATATTTTTATCTCCAGACACAGACTAAGCTCTCTTCTGATGTTTATTCCCTCAGTCAAACAGCTTACAAATATTACAAGAACATTACATTCTCCAGTACAAGAACAAAAACAAACAAGACCAGACTACAAAAACCACTGACTTTCAGAAGAATTCCTCTTTGGACATCTACTGTTTAGTTAAAGTCTGGGATACCTTTGGATTTTTTTGTCATCCCAAAATAACATTGTGGCTTACTTTCACACATAAACAGTCCTCTTCCGTGGGATTTATAATGAGAGAATTAAAAAAAATGACCAAAGGGAATAACAGAGCTATTAGTACTAGAGATGGACAACATTTCCAGTCTTTCATAATCAGTGTTCTGCTAAAGGAGAGTAAAACTCCTCCCCTTGTTCACTTTTTATGAATTCTCTCCCAATTCAGTCAACACGTGCCGAGTGCCACGTAGGCCAGTTTGTATGTGTGCACAATACCAGTTAAGTCTTCGCTCCCTGCTTCTGAGTAATGGAAACCTGCTGTTTTTTACAGAGAAAAAATCTGAAATTACAGTATCTGTGCCAAGTGGATAGTTTATTATGACAGATTTTCAAGTTGTATGGATGTTATATTAGATAATTTATGATGTTTTAAGTTGCTTTAGAAAGATTTCATTGTAAAAGTAAATAAGGGTAATATGCAGTATAAGGTTAGATATTTTATATTAGGAAACAAATTAGTCTTAGTAGATTAGTACAGAAGAAAAGCAATCTTGTGATTGTATCACTGTTTTGCAAGTTTATTGATTCCATATATGTGCTACTAAAAAAAAGTGCAAATCATATAAATGCAACCTCCATAATATTCTGAAGACGCTAAAGGAAGCTATTCCCCTGGACTGCAGGCAAGATTACACTTAAACAGCATGTATCTTTTCATGTTGCCAAGTTTAAGCATATTGCAAAATAGCAGCAAAAGGAGGTTACCATAATGTTGTGCTTCAAGTATTATGTAAACAGACGATGCCAAAGCCTGCATTACTCATGACGCGGTCTAATTCTGTGCCTGATTGATGACTCACATCGCCTCTTCACCTCATTTTCCTGTGACTGCTACTTTTAGGCATATAGACCTCTCTTTAGTCACCAGATGGCTTTGACTGAGTATCAATTGTAGGGAACTCAAGCAACGTGGATGAAGGAACTAGGCTAATTACTTTCAGATGTGGTTCCCCGTCTGAGGAAAGCAAGAGTGAGCCTTGCCAAAGGCAGAAAAGCCCGGCGCGACGTACCGGGTGAGGTACGAAAAACAAAAGTGACCCAGTACAACTGGTTCTGCTCATCTGGCTCAGAGACAAAGTACATTTTTCTTTAACACAGACAGACTGCAGTTTAGCTCAGAAAGATGGCACGCTGTCGACATGTTTCATGGTTACATCGGAATGCGAGACTTTATTAAAATGTTTGAATCTGGCCTTTTGGAACATGACAGACATTTTGAGATGCCTGCAGTCCATTCTCTGAATATCCCATTTGAGTCCTTGGGAAGAAAAACACTTTTATTTATCTCTTTGAATGCTGGAGCAGATGGAGGAGGAAAGGAATTTATGATCTGATTTTATAATGCGGCCTTTAGCTGTTGACTCTTTCTGTGTATATATATATATTACAGAGGTTTGCCAAGCTTTTTTCCACACTGTTGTTTATCCCAAGTGTTGTGCACCATACTGCTGTACTTGCCATTCATTTTACTTATGTCATCCCCCAATGCATAATTTCTCACTCTGGCTCAAATGTATTTAGTTTATCCAGGATTCGTGTACTTCCAAGAACTTTTGCGTCAAAAACAATTTTTGGTACAGAATTATCCCTTGTTGGCAAGTTTAGGCCTTACACAAGCAGTTCAGGGAGGTCGTGTAATTTTAGTTTCAAACTGCAAGAGATGATTTTGTTTTATAATGTAGGATCAAGCTATGAAAGCAGTTTATGTTTTATACTTTTACATTTATTAAAGACAGTCAGCAGGTCACATTTTTCCGTGATCATCATTATAAAAATAAATGAGATTCAAAACTTTCGCAGTCTGAGGAAAACATTTAAACTGTTTAAAACCATTTTAGAAAAGTTGTAACGTACACTGCCCTCCAAAATTTTGCAAACGCCCTAGAAAAATGGGGTTTTGGACAATTTTGGCATGAATCCTTTTTAATTTGTGATAATTGTTACGGTGGAGGCCTCTACTCCGTGCCGCCAGCGGGAGCCCTCACCGGAATACTTGACCACTCATCAGAACTACACATCCCATAATGCATCGCTCTCCACTGATCACTTCCTGTCTCCACACCTGAAGCTCATCATCAGCTTTATTTAAACAGACTTTCAAACAGATTCTTGATTCGCTCTGTGCATCATTTCCGAGTGTTTTCATTACTGCATTTATCTCTTTGCGTATTACCCGGACTGCCTTTGTTATTTGAATCTTCTCTGCCTGCCCCGACCTTGTTTTTGGATTACCGTTTATAATTGTTTGCTGCCTGCCATTGACCCACGCCTGTATTATTGACCACGATTATTGTCTTGCCTCTGTTGTTGCTGTTTACCGTGTATGACCTCTGCCTGTTTAACCATGTCATTACATGCATTGCAAATGGATCCAAACGCTTCTCAGTCTCCGTTACAATAATTTTGCACTGATAAGGGACAACACAAACTACAAAAACATATTTTATTACATAAACAGTTTATACATAGATTAAACTTAAATTTTCAATTCATAAAAATATCCACCATTAGCAGCTATTACAGCTCTGCATAATCTGGGTATACGGGCTGTCAGTTTATTCAAACATTGACTAGATATATTACTTGAAGCCTCCTGAAGGATTGCTCAAAGATGATTTACACTGGTTGGACACTTCTTACGGACATCACGGTCCAGTTCCTCCCATAGTAGCTCAATTGGGTTGAGGTTGGGTAATTAGGGAGGCCATTCTATGACAGACAGAATAAATGATTATTGCTGGTCTTCAATGATAATGTTAAGTTACTTGAATGTATTTGCACCAGAAAATGATAAGGATTTATGCTGATATCGTCCAAAACCACACTTTGCCAGGGGTGTTTCCAAACTTTTGGAGGGCAGTGTAAATGGAGAAGAAATATTTAAGATTCTTTTTACTTACTTTCTTTTGTACACAGGTTCAGATGACCTGATTCAATGAAGCATGCAAGATGCCCTGTTTGAAACATAAGTGCATTTTGTCATGTTATTTTAACATCTCACTCAAATGTTACACTGACATAATTTGTAATTAAAAAAACTCAAAAATTCACATTTTACACGAGACTGTGAAAGTTTTGAATCTTTCATTTATTTTTATAATAAATATGCCCTCTTGTGTCCACAATAGATACTGTTTGAAAAATGGTAACGTGCACGTTCGCCTTATAACTGTTGTTGTCATAAGTGATGAATCTGTAGCAGCACATCTAAGACTTGAATTTAAAACGTAGTGTATGTTTTCAAAGACTCACAATGAAATATTATATATATAATTTGTTATACACTTCGAGTGAACCCTTAAATTTAGAATACATTTTCTGTTGATCCGCTGAAAAGAATAAGATCTTACTCGTCTGACCTCTGTCTCGTCCTGAGTTGGTCTTTGAGGTTTGTTACTGGCAATTCAGAGACCGTTGGTTAAGTTATTCTATCTAGCAATTAGGCTTCCACAGCAAGACACATTGCTCATGGGAAAGTATAAGGCAGCAGTAGAGTCAAATGAGAGCGCGTAAAAATCGATGGAAACTACCTTTAAAGTCTGGGTTGCCCAGGTGCGTTTATGATTGGATGTTATAAACATAATGTGATGAACGTAGAACAGTTTTTAACTAGACATGTAGCTCCTAATGTAACTAAGCACATAATATTATGTTTGAAGTAGCACCTCGTAAACCACACGACTTTTGGTTGCACGTCTTCAACAAAGCGCCAAAAAGGGATTGGGTGCGATTTATAGGGGGGGAAGGAAGAAAATGAGTTTTTTATGGGTAACAAATTTCGGGAATTGTAGTTTTTGCCTACTCTTTAAGTCTCATGCTATATGAGAAGATTGATCTGTGTAGACATTTTGGCGTGTGTTTATTTATTTATTTTAAGTGCCTGTTAAGGGTCCATCCAAAAGTCAAACTCGACCAGAGCCATATTTGTCATAAAACAACATGAGGAATGCTGATACAAAAAAAAAACGTCTGTTTATCTCAAAACACATTTTGTGCATATTGCACACTGACATTCAAACTGACCATTTATTTTTGATATTAGTATATTTGGAATGCACTGTTACTAAATGATTTTCAATATTGACGTCATGAAATATTATTTAGGCTACTGGTGTAAGATGTCATAGTGGCATAAATTGTAATCTATAGCTTCTGTAAATTCTAAATGTGAATATCTGCGCTGAACAACAGCCTGTTTGTGTGATATGCATGTTTGTGTTTTGTTTATGAGGATCAAGCAGCTCACGTTTAATGGCTCTATAAGAGAGATTTCCGTTACCGGAGCTTGTATAACAACGGAATGAACTCCTCCCTCGTACACTTTGAGCATCAGTAAGTCAGAAGTAAGTTCAGAGCAATAGGAGGTCGCACTGAGATCTTACGTTTTCGTCATGTAAGTCTCACTTTATTTTAATTTTGTAAGTCACTTTATGAAGGAACAACTCGTTTGTTTGCACAATTCATAGTTACTGCAACGCCGACAAGCAGAACAATTGCAGGGACCAAATTTAACAAATAAAAATGAGTGCGAGTTTAATTGACATCTTAATTTACGCATTTGCGCACATTTGTTTATTAATTTGCATAGCACACACTGGCAATTCTCAGCGCCAAGCCGGCGCTGGACCTGCAGCTCTTAGACAAACCATACAATGGCAACACAACGGCAAACTTTTTAGTATATTAAGTCAAGGTTCCGAATATCAGGCACCGTTAAGACGAGACGGAACCAGAGAGCAGACGCAACCCAGGCCGATCGCTATTGTTCGCAACGATGATGTGGCTGCGAGAACCGATGGTTTACCGTCCTCTTTACGACCTTCCCAAAGCCTCCAGTCCGCGCGTACCGGTGCGCACGGCGGTGGCTCCCGCTGGTTATCAGGTAGGAATGGGGGGCGCGCCAGGGAGTTAACGGAGCGCAGGAATCACACGAACCAGCTGAAAATACCGGCCAACAACACCGACAGATCCGCGCAGAGACCACCTCCTTCTCTGAACACTGGCAGACGGGACGATGATGTTATGGTTGGAGATGATCCTTACAACCCTTACAAGTCCACCGATCCGGACAACCCGTCTTATAACTATTATGACACATATGAAAGACCCTCTCGCAGACAGCGCCCGGGATATGGAACAGGATATTTTCAGTATGGTAAGTACTTATGTTATCTTCTCATCTCTGCTAATATTAGTTACGTCATATATTACATTTATTGAAATTAGTAACGTAACTTTTACGCGCAGAATGCATACCTGGGTTAAAAACGACAAATTAGGTGCATATTATTAATAACACTGCTTGTGTTATCAATGGAGAAACATTTGAACTATAAATTTAATATAGTAAATTGCTTTGGATCAAGTCTGCACATTTAAGAACTTTAATTTAAAATGATGTTTAACGATACACATATGTAATATGTGATATATAAAAATATACATATATACATAAAGTGAAAACGTTGTAAAACATTTAAATAAAATTCGACATTGATATGTAAACTAGGGTTTCTAATACAATGAAAATATCCCTTCATGTGAAAAATGTAGTAAAATTATGGCAATTTCTGACACATATGCATTTTATGGTTTTAAAAACTGAGTGGAGTTTTGGTCACTCATCTGTTAGTTAGTCTGAAAGACCATCTTAAACAGCTTAAATTGGTTAAGACCACCAAACCACCTTAGGCCAGTTTAAGATGTTTGTTTTCAGCACTGATAGTTCTGTGCATTTTCTTGTATCTTTTAATAAAACATTTCAGTGTCCCGTAGGTTTGCCTGATCTTGTGGCAGACCCGTACTACATTCAAGCATCCGCCTACGTGCAGAGAGTTCCAATGTACAACCTCAGATGTGCCTCTGAGGAAAACTGCTTGGCAAGGTATTGTAATTGATATGAAACAGAAGAATGTAATCAAGATTTCTGGTGGCTGCTTGCAACCAGAGACAGAGAGTTAGCAAACTTGCATTCTTTTGTGTGAACGGATGAGTCATGGGAACCTGTAGCTTTCCTGTAGCTCAGTGGTTAGAGCATGGCATTAACAACGCCAAGGTCATGGGTTCGATCCCAGGGATTGCACATACTCAATGTATAGTGATCAATGTGTAGTATAATGCAATGTAAGTCGCTTCGGATAAAAGCGTCTGCCAAATGCCTAAATGTAAATGTAAATGTAAATTTAAAACATATGTGGTAGGAACATCCTATAACTCAGACCTGTGTTGTGAAAATGGGGAAGCTTAAAACAGAATTCCTGCCACGGTTGGAAGTGAAAGGATTCTACAAACAGACTTCACATAAAACTGTTTACATGGAAAATTCATCATAAAAGAGACTGCAAAACACATTACTGGGGCACATGAGAATCGATTCATCCAGTTAAATTGAGGGGGAGTGTTTCTCTGGAACACTGTAGCTGTTCCACACAGGGCTTGAAATCTGGTCGTGCGGCCAAAACAAACATTCTACGACTGTTAGGACAATAACAGAAACTCAAAAGAATGTCTGATATTCTGTAACCGTTGTGATTTTTTGTCGAGCAGCTCCGCATACAGGTCCAGCGTGAGAGACTATGACACGCGCATGTTGCTGAGGTTTCCACAGCGAGTCCAGAACCAAGGCACCTCCGACTTTCTTCCGAGCAGGCCGCGCTACACCTGGGAATGGCACAGCTGCCACCAGTAAGTCCAGATCTTTCAGGTTTATCTTAAACTGTGTAATCTGCATTTTCTCACATAATATTTGGTAATCCATCACATACATGCGGGGAGGTCTAATCAGGACAAATATGATGCACTCAGTCGAATTCCTTAGGTCAAGCAAGATTTTGAAAATTATCGTAGTTGGGAATTAGGCAATGTGTGATATCTGAATAGTGCTGGCGTTGGTGTTTGTAGAAGGAAAAAGATCAGTGTTCTTGTCTGAATGAAAACACTAAGCAGGGGCCCACTTTTGCTGCTTAAGTTGACTCAGTAATGGCTCATAGCATAGTTTTGTCCTGAAGCAATCCACGTCTCACTGTCTGCTATGGTGCACATTTGGACAACCTCCAGTGTATACAGTGACTTTAGCTCTGAACTAAGGCATAAACTGGGTGTGGGTTATGTGTGCTGACCAGAATCTACCGGATTTGTCATAATATGACATAATGTTTTTAAATATGTTAATAAAATCAACACTGAAAATGACACTTTATGTGGGTACTGGTGTGACTTGTAGTACAAGCGCTTTGAAGCAATTTTAACACTCAGTTTAATAATTTCACTGGCTTCTTTGAAACTGTTTTAGGTGGCATAAGGAGTAATGTAAATTCCTACATTCCTTACACATTGGCCGTGAAGTAAACTTGACAAAAGCATTGGCCGTGAAGTAAACTTGACAAAAGCCTTCTCTGCTTAGAGAGTTGCTGTATGCCCAGGTGTTACAGGGATCTATTAATCATATTAATGTGTTGTATGGCAGGCATGTAAAATCTGTTAGCTATACCCTTAGCAATGCAGTTTCAAGAGGCAGAGAACATCTGAAACAGACTAGTTGTAATTTTACAGGCACTACCACAGCATGGATGAGTTCAGTCACTACGACCTGCTGGATGCCACTTCACAGAGAAGGGTTGCTGAGGGACACAAGGCGAGCTTCTGTCTGGAGGACACATCATGTGACTACGGTTACTACCGACGATATGCATGTACCTCCCACACTCAGGTTAGATGTTACGGTGTCTCAGTTTTATTTATTGAAGTAATTATACTTATGTAAGTCTCTATGGCTGTGTTCCTGGTGGACTGCCTTGCTGTCTACCTGCACGTACCTGCAGATGGTTATTTCTGTTAATTGTGTTAATGGTGATCTAATACAATGATTTAAACATTGTCTGAGGAAATCTGAAATAACTGAGCCGGTTGCAAGGCATTCTGGGATAGCTTTGTTAGTGAGGGTTACATATATTGTGTAGAAGACACAAATTTTGCATTCTAAAGGGCCCGGGACATTCCTATGATCTCTTAAAATGCTGCCTACACTATATGGGCACTGCACTAGGTTGTGTATTGTACAAAATGTGTATTGTATGTATTTGTTACAAACAAAGTGTAACTGACCACAGTGTAAAATGCATGACTGTATACCCTTACCGAAACGACTGTGATACTACCATAGTAATGTAATGGCATCGTATGGTAACACCATGCTTTGATGTATATGATTAACATATTCATATAGCTCATGTCTTTTCTTTGATGTTCCAAAAACTGTTGTGGTTCCAGGGACTGAGTCCAGGGTGCTATGACACATACAATGCGGACATTGACTGCCAGTGGATAGATATTACCGACGTAAAACCTGGAAACTACATCCTCAAGGTTTCACCTCAAGTCTGAATCAAATTAGCTTCCTGTTTTCAAGTCACCTCCAGTGTCATGTTCCATAACTCCAGCCTCTTCTTCCATTTCTGCTGTAGGTTAGTGTAAATCCCAGTTACCAGGTGCCAGAGTCCGACTACAGTAACAATGTAGTCCGCTGTGATGTACGTTATACCGGAAACTATGCTTATGTGTCAGGATGTCATATTTCACAGTAAGTATGATATTCTCCACAAGTACTTGAATCATTTATACTAATGAATAATGAATTATTAAATCATTGCTTTATTTCAGGTATTAAAAATCTACTAAAGGATCCCATGGAACAGGGATCATGAGAAATAAAGTATGATGAAGTGAACAGAAGAACAAATGTTGACAATCACTTTTCTATTTGTGAGAGCAAAAATCAACAGGGCATTTTTAGTATTGACTATGCCACACAATATAAAACGCTGAGGTATAGGTACAGTTCTACAGTGAATCGCATTATTCATTTTTGTTTGATTGCTATGTTAATAAATTACAAAGCAAAAGTTAAAAAAGAAAAACAATGATTTTTACAGGAGTCCAATGTCATATTGTGCTGGCTTCCTCTTTTAGTGAAATGGTGGCTTTACTGTTGGAAACAGTAGACATACCACATGTTTCCCACATCATATATCACTATTTCTTTATAGTGATCAAATAAAAAAAAACCTTCAGCTGTTGGTGAGCAGATCTACACTGGGGTTTTTTCCTAAAACATGCTTTATTTTGCTTGAGCGATGCTTTGGATGTGTATTCTGAGTAGATATTTATATACAGATGCTCATATTACTGCAACACTTTTTATATATAAAGTGAAAATTACTTGAATAAATAACTTTACAATCAACCTCACCAAAGGAATGTTTTAATTTTGTATTTTGACTTAGCAGGCTCACCTTACATAACGGGATAGTGTTTTATTTACACCCTAAATCAAGGTGTTACTGTATACATCAATTTATGCAATTGTTGGTGATAACTGAACCATAAATAGTGCTTAACTTTAGAATGATAAGAAATACTACAATTTACTGACATTTTGGACATGTCTACATATTGTTTAAAATCCTGATTTGTGTGAATGCCTTAATGACATGATATTTTGTATTAAATTATGATGTTTGATTTGAATTTGTAGGGTAGCATCTACAAGGACAAGACCAACAGGGAGGGACCTATTTTCATATTATTATTTTCACATATTATTATTATTATTTTCATAATAATATAATGTCATATAATACTTCATTGCACTTGAGAACAGTTTGTGTCAGTTTAAAATAGTAAGACATCTATTTGTACTTTCATGAAAAGTGTCGAAAAAGCATCAAACCAGCATTCCAGCTCTCTAATCCATGTGTGTCTCTGGTCAGTAACCTGAGTATTAAAAGGTTTAGAAGTTTCGAATTCATTCATAAGTGTGCATGTAGGCATACACACCTTCATCAGCTGAAAAGGAACTGTGTTTGAAAGTATGGGAGTCACAACTAGTAATATGTTTCCATTGCAGTGCATGATTTTGCAGGCCTGCTATATTTTTTTACGACGATAGGTGGCAGTATTGTATTGCCACACTAACCACTGAACCGATGAAGAAGCGCACCGAATATTTTTAATTCTTTTCATACCAGCCGGCCAGTGAACTTGACAGCCAGTATAATCACATTGAGGACTCGCCAAAAACCATTAACAGTTATTTGACTTGCCACGTGCCACATCATAATAACAGATAAATCGCGTTAGAGTATGAGTTGTATAGAAGTGTCAATACCGTCTTTTCGATCGGAGGGCAGTAACGTGGAGAAGGGCTACACGGTGAGTTACATGTTTGTTTTCAATCCCGCCAGCGGCCGTGAATACGATTGAGTTGATAACTCGTGATAACTAACGTAAAATTTCAATTGTTTGAATATCGATCACAGTCGATTTTTAACGTAGAATGTTTAGATGTGATCCAAAACCTTGTGATCTGCCTACCGGGACAGCATGTTTGGGCATTTCGTTTCTAAAGCGATTGTGATAGATAGTGAGCTCTCCAGATATTTAGACTGTATTAACAAAGACTTTAGTCTGACATATGAGCAATCTGTAATGTTTTTAAATGCCGACCACAGTGACATTTAATAAATGAATAAAATTAATATGAATGTAAACGGTATGAATTAACTAAATGTAATTTTTTTCTCAGGTATTTAAAATCGACGTGCTTATGTGTGGTAGACAGCACACTGTAGAGAAACGGTACAGTGAATTCCATGCTCTACATAAAATGGTAAGTTCGCATTACACTAAGATCTGCCTTACAAAACTGCAGTAAATTACTTGAATAAACAAAACATGTTTCTAAAACATTTATAAACAGTATAAACTTACAAAAACAAAAAAGTGCAATGGCATAGATCTACAGGCTTTGTGAACCTAAATGTTTTTTTGCTGTTCTCTTTATTATCAAGTAATTCTGGGGATATTAGCAAAAGCACATATTTGCAAAAAAATGAAGTAGTGTTGCTCAAGTAACAATACTTAGTTCCTGTAATACATTTGCAAACATCAGCACAGTTTGATTATACTTTCTCAGTTGTTTGACTTTGTATGTACACATTGATATGGTCATAAGGAATTAAATTAATGTAGTCTACTTATTGTGCCCAAAATCAGCTCTATGATTGTGTCCTTTAAGGAAAGAGAAAGTTATTTTATAAAGCAAAGTGTCTTTAATGAAGCAAAGGCATTCACAATTTAACAGCGTTCATAAAATGTACTTTAAAAAATGGAGAGACAGTTAAACTGTAGAGACAACTTTTAGGCCCGTATGTTTTTTATTTTTTTTTCCCTAATTACCTTTCCTTGCAGCTTAAAAAGATCATTAAACCCCCTGAAATCCCTTCAAAGCACGTGAGGAACTGGGTTTCCAAGGTTCTTGAGCAGAGAAGACATGGATTAGAACTCTACCTTCAGGTACTGATATGGCTAAACATCCATATGCTGGTTTATGTAACCTGAACAAAGACATTGCACAATAGAAAACATTCCTTGTTCACACTAGAATAACCATTAGTTTTTTCCCTGTGTGTGGTATAGACTATAATTATGGAAAATGAGGTACTTCCAAAGATATTCTTGGATTTCCTAAATATCCGCCATTTCCCGTCACTGCCAAAAACAGAGAGTTGTGGGTAAGGTTTTATAGGGTATAATTTTGTCTCTATAAAGCCATTTGTCTCTCCAGGGCCTTAAATGGCTTTTCAATCTAGTAATCTAAAAAGAAGACATTGAAAATATGCACTGTGTTAACGTTGCTGTCCTTACGTTGCTGTCCTTTTATTGTTTAGATCATTTGAAACTGAATCAGAAGAATCAAGGTTTGTAGGCTTTTTTTTTTAATTATTTTTAACTGAAACAAGCACACAACATTGTTTCAAAACAAACATTGACAGGTTTCTGATTTTGTACAAATGTGCTGACAGTAACATACTGATTAGTTTAGTTTTCCCTTGCATCTGAGAAGCTATTGTGGTGCCTCTGGGAAATGACACCACCCATGTGATAAATATCACAGTCAGCTTTGTTTTATCAAGCTGTCATCAAAAACAGAAAACTTGTTTATGAGTCATTGTGTTCTGACTGACATTTATGCTTCATTCTTTGCAGTAAACTGACACACCAGCCAGCACTGCTCTTCCAGAGGGATCCATATCTGCTACCTGCCACCAATGGTAAAACTCTATGACTACATTTTGGTCCTGTTTTTAACCAGAATTGTTTTTAATGGTGCAGCTGAATCTGTATGTAGAAGTATTTACTGCACTGCCGCCACATCTGTATTTGTATCATTGCTTCTGAATTTATGTAATAAGAAGGAAAGACTGGGTGCTGAACAATATGTATAAAATAAGTTGTTATATCAAAGTTATATTTTGGCTTTTTGCCTTTATTGGAAAGATAAATGTAGAAGAGACAGGAAGTGACAAGGGTAGAGGGAAAAAGGGATCGGAAACGACCTTGTAAAGTGTCAGATCGCAGCCCACAAAGCTGTGTCAAAACATCAACACAAATCACTGTTGCTTTGCCTTGTCTTCTCTGATTGAATAAAAAAGAAAACATGCTGTTTAGATTAATTGGTTCATTCACAGTTCATTTTAAAGGAACAGTTAACCCCAATGTGAAAATGCTCTTTATAATAATATAATAAAATAAAATAACTCACCCTTAAGGCATTCTAGGTACATATGACTTCTTCAGCTAAACACAATCAGAGTTATATTAAATAATATCCTGCCTCTTTTCAGCTCTATAATGGATTTAAACAGTACCAGAGATTTTTAAGCTCCAAAAAGCACAACTATCATAAAAGCAATCTATACATAAGGGGTTAATAAATGTCTTCTGAAGCAAAACGATATGTTTGTGAAAGAAAATGATTTATATTATATTTTGATATTTTGAGCTTTGATATTTTAAGCATATCATGCATCCATGTAAATGCTAAATTCATATATGCCGGCACATTGATAAAGTCAAAAGCTTTATCACTTTATTTATATAACTTTATCAAAAGGAATATATAAGGATATTTAATATGATTCCAATTGTGTTCGGTTGAAGAAAGTAAGTCATGTACGCCAAGGATGGCATGAGGGTGAGTGTAAGAGAATCTTTATTTTTAATTTTTAAGAGTCATTAGAAAGAATCCCTCAGACAACTCACCTCCTAGCTTAACTAGCTAGGTTGACTCATTCACTTACCTTAATAAAACACAGGTTATTCTGTTACGTGTGCTTTATAAATGTAAAAATGTAGTTTATGGTGTAAAAATATAAATATGATAATTTTTCCTCTCTTGTTGCAGACACATTTTCAAATATGGTAATTGAAGGTGTGATACGTGGAATATTTTACCCAGACTTCCAGCCGAGGTAGATCAGAGTGCTGTGGAGAAATCACCTCATGTTTCATGGATGAAAATGGATTCATATTACTAACACTAAATCACACAGCATCAGGGCAAATAATTAAGTTAATTACGGCCTTAAAATTGTATTTTGGTATAAACACTCCATAAGATTTTTGTCTAGTTTTTTTTTTTTTGTGTGCCACTATTTGTCATGGTTTGTATACTTGGGATGAGATCTGTCAGTTAGTTTTTTTCCAAAATCATTCATATTGAGTGTCAAATCAAGGTCTTTCATCTCATTTTAAATGTGTGAAGTACCTCAGCATACATTTGCACATCTTAACAGAACAAAACATGCTGTGATTTGAACCAGGTTTGTACACAATGATTGAACCTTGTCAGTACACAATGATGCGTTTTGCTCCACATGAGGTGAATTTGATCAGATCCATTAGAAATCAGCTAAATTGTTGGAAGAGCCTTGAATCTTTTCGTTTTGTAATGGAATAATTGTTCTTAAGAGTTTTTGATGTGAAAATTATTACCAGCCTTGCTTATAAGCAAAAAGGGAACTAGCGGGGAACTATGTACAGCCAGTGTGTGTCTATGTTAGTGCCCAAAACTGTGAAAAAGAGTAATATGTAACAGTAATGTAACAGTAAAAAAAACTAGTTATCAAGGTCACTGCTATACTGGACAAAGGTAAAGCAAGTAATAATGTGCAGTTTAGTGTTGTACTAATATCATTATAATAATTTTTAGGAAACACCTTAATGTCTAATAATATCAGAGCATTTAAACACTAGCTTAAAAGCTTTTACACTACTATTGGAAATGCTAGTGATAAGGATAATGTCATTTGAGAAGTAATATGTTACACCATTTGTTAAACCCATCTTCTGTATACTTGATACTGATATAACGTTGGGAGTGAAACTGACACAGGATTTATGATGTTATATATACAGATATCATTTTAAGCAGTTACACTTAATTTGTTAAGTGTTTTGTTTTCATTAAGACGTCCTAATTGTATGACTTTTGTGCCATTCCATTTGATGTGTAACTGTCAACACTTTTGATTGTTGTCTAATGCACTTTACCATGGGTGAAAAAATCAGTTTAAACAGATTATGATTTTAAAAACTGACAGCAATAAAACATTACACATTCATTAACTGAACTATGTTACATTTTGCATTGTTTATTCAAAAACTGACAAACAGACAATTACCAGTGGATTTAAATTCTTACACAATTATAAGATTCTGTTTATACTGCATAAAACACTGGAGGCCACCCAGATATTTAATAAGAACACAGCATTTTGCATAATGGAACTTATGCATTTTAGACAATTCTGAATCTCACCATATACCTGGCACATTTTACATCTTACACGATTTAATAAAGTACATGGCAGGGTACCTTAGCACAAGTGAAAAGCTTATCTTTTCTTAAAAAACAATCTTTATCTTACAAAATCAAGACTCATTTAGTGTCGTTTTACAGGTTTTGATATAATACAGAAATGTTTAACAGTAAAGTTTCTAGGCTAGGAAGATTTTGAAAAATGTTTTGAGATAACATTAGTGTCAACACTTCAGTAATTATTAAAAGCAGCTTGTGGTAATGAAACATTAGAATTAAAGGGACAAGGGTTTACCCACAAATTAAAATTCTGTAATTACTTGCTCTCCCTAATACAGTTTAAACCTGTATAACTTACTTTCAAACCTGTATTAAGGTGTCTCTTAACACACACAATAAGGGATTTTTATGCAGTTTTATTTACATGCATTTATATGCATTTCTTGCTGTTTTACTCCATACAATGAAAGTAAATGGGGACTGAAATATAACTTGAGTTACTGTCTTGAAATATACCACAGCCCTATTCCCTTCACTCTTATGTATGGAAAAGAGAAGCATAAGCGTAAGTATAAGAAAGACTAAGTCATGACAACATTTTTTTGGGTGGGTGGCCCTTTAAGTGAATGAATGTAGAACACTTCAAAATACTGACCTACTAAAGCATTTGTTAATTTGACACAATATAACTGAGAAATCCAGCAGCCCATCAGTTGATTAATGTTCTCTCACAGCTCTCCATGACCAACCTCATCTTTAAGCTGCTTGTCCAGATTGGCCTCTGCCTCTGGTTTCCTCATGTCCACTTTTCTCATCATCTGCTCCAGCAGCGGCAAACCCACTGCCAGGTTACGCAGGCTGTCATGAGGAACCTAAAGAGATGAACAACAACAACAACAACAACAGAATTCACAAGAATAACATCCAGCAATGTATCTTAGCCTACTTTTTAAACAGTCTTTGTTCTGGAAGCACTTTTTCCATACAGATTTACAAAAATTAATTTTAAAGCAAAAAGTATTTGTAAAGACTGTACATTGAGAATGAAGCAATAAATTTTAAAGCAATTAGATTTTAATCATTTTCTGGTTAAAAATGAACAAAAATCAGTTCTGTATGAGCAAGTACATAACAGATCAGTGTTCATCTCCTTACCTTATTCCGATTCACAATGGGAGGTTTATAATAATGCTTTATAAATTGAGATGTCTGGCCAGATTTCACAAGAAATGTCAGTTTGCTGCATGCTGCAGTGTGTGTAGCTTGTGTTTACAGCAGTTTGTTTATCTAAAAATCCCTCTATTTTAGCCCTCCATGGTCGACAAGCAGCGGCATGAGCCACAAATCGGGGTGGAATGGTGACCAATCAGCTTTCACAATGTCAATACGTGGGTCAAATATCCTACAGGACAGAAGCATTTCATCAGCCATGTGTTCCTGTAGGTTCAATTCCCAGGGAAAGCACATACTGATAAAGAATGCATTGGAAGTGTTTGGATAAACTTTGGATAAAGCATCTGCCAAGTGTTTTTGAATTGCGTAAATTCTACATACAGTAAACAATACTGAGCTTTGTTGAAAGCAGTCATTAATGGACACCCAAAAATCAAAATAGATCTCTGGGTCTGAGATATTGAAATCGGGCAGATTTTGGTTACGGCAGGTGGCATATTGCTTTAACATGTCTCCATGGTCTTTTCACCTCCGGTTCTAAGACCTGCATCAGAGTGACACCAGATTGAACACACTTTTGTACTGGTGAATGTTACAGTGTGTTAACTCCTGCATCTTAAGTTAAATGGTAAACAACTCACTCCATGGTTAAGGCATCCAACCTCTCCTGTAACACCATTTAACACAATTTAAAAATCACTTAAAGGTGCAATCTGTAACTTTTGCCTCTCTATCGCCATCTCTGTATGACACATAAAATTGCAGGTTACTTCATGTAACAAACTTTGTCAAATGAAGTCAAACTGAGATTTTCGGGAAACAGACCTGACAGCTCAAAATCTAAATTGTTATTATGATCTCACTGTTGTGAATCAAGGTAAATTAAAGAGACAGTTTCAAACACTGATCTATTATGTACTTGCTCAATAACTGTTGTTTCTTGATTTTTAACCAAAATATACAGATTGAAGCTTTAATAATAAGCCTTTACTTTTTGTTTTTTAAAATTCTGTTCTAATAAGCTGTTAGATTGTCATCACAATATAATGTTGTAAGATTTACACTCCATGTAAACTGTGATTTACAAGAAAATTACCTCCCTTTTTTGGTGTCCTTGTTTGTCAAGCAAAGGTGTCATGAGGTGTCATGAAGTGTCTTGATAACCCTGACAAAACTGTTGATTTAGCTTAACTTATAATGAATCTAGAACATTCCTTTAAAATTACCTTTGTGATTAAATGTGAGTAAGGCAGGAAGAACTGCTCTGCGATATAAATGATTGTGAAGATTGGCCTAAGCTTGTGTTTGAAGCCCAGCGTGGAGGTTTTGGAAGTAGCATTGCTCTCATCTTGTTTTCCAGACTGGCTGTGTGAATTAGGATACACACACAAGGAGCTGGGACACGGGGGTGGAGAGAGAGCTCAATGCTATCTTTTCCCATTCACTTTCATTGTATGGGTTGAAATAAATAATGTTACTTACTTAAAAAAAATTAACGATGATATAATTTTTATGTTAAACAGATTTTCCTTAAACACAAGTCTTTTACCTGGATAAAAGCTGGGAGTTCATGCAATGGAAGTAGCACACAAAAAAACGGCGACAGGCCGCATGGCATTAAAAAACAGTAAATACCCAGCTGTGAGGACTAAGATCAGACCTCCACCATGGTCACCACTCACCAATTCCACAGGCAAAATTAATTTGCAAAGCAGTGAAGAAAATCCATGATTTAAATTATTGGCTGTATAATGTCAGCAATGGTAAAATGTGCCATGCTGGGACAGATCAAGTTTCTCACCTGAAAGGATCAAATAACCAATGGTGCGCCAAGTATTTAATCGAGTACCCCTCCAACCAATGAGCATCAAGTTTCTTGAACCCCGCGATGAAGTACACTATGAAAATCTATCAGTGACAATGGACATTTAGTGTGTCTCATTTTTCTCATTACATGCAAAATAATATTAACCTTAAACTGTATATAATACATGATGTTCTACAACTCTGTACATGAGCATTCCTCTTTCTGGGTTTTCAGAGTCCATCTAATGACCTGCAAATAAAGGAAACATTTAAGAACATATAGTTTGTAAACATACAGGACATTCAAGTGTACTACTGTATATGAATGCATATTGAGGATTCTACTGTACATACTTTACACTGGGTAAAATTAGGTTTTGTCTTCTTTTTGAACTGTAGGCTATATCTATTCTACTGTTGTAAATCTACATATTTTTGAAAATTGTTTTGCTTGACAAGCTTGCTTGTGTCCATTTTTTAAAAGCCAAACAAGTTTGGTATTGTGTTATTTAATGCAATAATGTTTTAGTAATATTTTATTATTTTTGAAAATATGTTCAGGTTATTTTGGGATTGTTCACACAAATGTACAATTCTGTCATTATTTACTCGCCCCCATGTTGTCTAAAAACACAAAAAGAGATGCAGAATGTTAATAACTGGCAGACTCAGTTGCCATTACCCTTCATTGTATGGGAAAGAGCAGTGTTCATACCAGTATGAACAAAATTTTTAAAATTAGGGTCTGTAAATGACACAATTTCGCGGACCATTTATGAATGAACTGTACCTTTAAGTGTGACTTAAACTGCAAGCATTTTTGTAGTCACTGTACAGAAAGTCTACAGTAACTAGTATCTTACCAGTATCTGTTGGCGTCCATGAGCGTGAGCTGGAAGCCAATGAGCCCATATAGATAAGAGTGATTGTTTTGAAAAACACGTACCAGTAAGTGGATATAAACATCAGACATGCAAGGTGATAAAAGCAGCCAAGCATGATACCAACAGCGCCTGTGAAACACAAACAAAGGCAGACAATCAGTTTTGTGAAGATAACATCAGAAAATATGTGATCATTACACAGATTAACACTCACTGACCAATAAACATGACAAAATAAAGTACATCTAGTCCACGGGAAGGGGCTTCAGGAAGTTGAACCGGGGGAAGCGACATACAGGCGCCCCATCTAAATACTTGTAGTCCTCGTCCTGAGTGAGGTTGTCCAGGGCCATTAACATACCTATAAAAATAAAGCATACATTAACATGCAAACCACAATCAAAGTCAAAACAAAGGAGTTGATAACATATTTTATGTCATGTGTAAACAAGGACTTGCCAAATAAGAAGCGGAAAATGCCCAGCGGGGCTGGGTCAGTGGGGCAAATTAGGAGACACACCAGTTAACGCCATGATGAGAGATCTTTCTTCTCAAAGCCAAAGAGACACTTCATCGTGCTGGTCTGCTCTGATTGAGTGGTGGTTAATTGCTTATTGTCGTTACTGATCTTTCTCTTTTTTGATGGTTCAGCTTATGGAGCACCTGAGGAGGTGAGATGGAAAAACAAATAATTAATCAGACGAGAATGCCAACGACAAATGCTTAAGTGCATACTAAAGTATACATACTAAAGTATTTCCTAGTAAACAACCATTTGTTATTTGGAGGTAATATATCCATGCACTCGCTTTATGATAACTCTTACTGTACTAGTACATTATTTACCTGCTGCCGAGTCACTCGCCCCTGTCTCCATGCTTTCAGGTTATGAAACCAGTCTGCACGTAACGTTTTACAGATTTGTCAGTTTAAGGCCACAACACTTCTGGTCCGATGCATGGGTTCACTTGATAACTCATCAGATTAGGGTGCGTGTCAAACACAGGCACATAGTCCTGAAAGGCTGGACCGACGCAGAAAGGTAGGAAACTCATTGGCATGTAGAAGCTGATTGGCTAGTTCAGGCCCTGTCCTTTTAAGGCAAAATGGAAATTGGCAGTGCTTCTAGTGCATAAATTTGATTCATGTCTGTGTGGGGGTGGTTTGATTTTGGGTTTTAAGTTTTTGCAATTCTCGGTTTAGTATAAATAAAAATAACTTCGAGCAAGCTCAATTCCAGGGTTGTGCTGTTTTCATTTGTGTGCCCCGTATATGTCTTGATATATTAAAAAACCTATTAGGCACATAATTTTAAAGTTGGTGATCAATTTATTACTTCCTGAATATTATTGAAGATTGTTCTATGAGGATTATACTTTCATTTTATCACTATCATTTTGTAATATCATTTTATCCAACATAATGTCATGTTCTTTTCACATATTATTAATATGGGAAATATATATTAATATATATCCCAAACTTCTTTTCACATATTATATCTATATTATACATCTATAATAAATATAATCTATAACTGATAGAGATAAAATGCCTGAGTTTGATCAGTGCTTAGTTCTAAATTTCTGGTGTACAGTTTACAGAACAATTATGTAAATTACACAAGCACACTCATTTTTTTTAAATGTTACAGAATAAAAACTGAATAACAAGAACAGCTAAATTACTTCTTTATTTACACTACACTATTTTATTATTGTATTCTTATCTATATTTTATGTGGGAGTACTTATTAGGATAGAGATAGAAAGATGGACACAGCTCAGCTCCGTGACGTTAGGTGGCAGTAGCTTCCTGTGAACATCACAGCAACGTGACGTGGAGGCGCATAGCTTCTGTTTGTTATTTATCAATTTGCATTGTCCATTGCCGCTGTTCGATTTATAGTACGTTTAACAGCATATTTCAGATATAGTAACAGATGCGTTCATCAAGCCTAATGATGTATTTGCACAGCTGTTTATAAACAGAATTCAGGGCGTATCCATTAATTTTAAAGCAAGAAGCGTGTGGTGAGTGTTTACAGGGGGTGAGATTATTTACTAATGTCTTCCAACACGTAAACCAGCTCTGTCTGCAGCTAGTGGGGAAAAGAAACAATTGATTTTGATGTCGAAACGTTAATACTGACAGCTTGTCTGCAAGAATTCTCTATTAACTGACCGTTTCAAAGTATAGCAACACTGTCTCTGTACTAAACTATTAATAACGAAGAATAATGGATGTTCAGGCAGCCACAAGATCTGTTTAAAAGCAATTTATGTGTGTATTAAGTAAATTAGCTTCAGATAAAGTAATTTTAAGAGCTTATTATCAGTGTCTGGGGTCAGTCTCACCACCTGTCACCTGATTTCAGTTCATGACATCTTTACATGGTTACAGGATACAAGTTGTTTTCATTACATCTGCTGGTGTAACTCAGAGTTTGAGGAATAGTTGTGCATGTCATTCTGCTTTTGTTGTTTTTGTGTGTTTGCTGGGTGACTCATGCTGTAACGATGTGTCGTTGTTTAGGCAGAAATAATAATGGGTTCATTCGGGAGCCGGTTTC
>JAZGTJ010000939.1:45000-71419 GCA_036877575.1 Botia almorhae
GCTATGTAATACTTATGTATTAACTACTTAGTGTATGGAATTAAATGACATTGGTAAAGCCTTTAGTGTAGCAACAGTTGGGGTCAGAATGCTGTAGCTGACCTATCAGAACCAAAAATCAGAATCAATATTCCAAAGATCTATGTATATGTTGGTTTCTAAAGAAGTTGTTTTATTTTCCTCTGTTCTACATTCAACAGATACAGAGTTTAATTTTTATTACACTCCTCATTGTCTGTACAAAAAACACAAACAACATGGACACCAAAACAAACATGCCATTTATCAAAGGTCTCAAGGTCAAGTTCCTCCATCTAGTAATGACATGAGTTCATTTAAACCATTTGCTTGACTAATGGCTTAAATCAAACACTGTCAACCCATTTCCTCACTGAGGTATTGAGTTCAAGTTTTCCTTCAGCTTGCGGGTCATACTGGGCAACAGGTTGAGGTGGTCATCCACGCAGCTGCTAACACAGTTGTCAATTAGCGGCCGCACAGCAGGCTCTTTCGCACCCGAGTCAAACAGGTCCTTGGCCTTGTCATTACAGTGCATCGTACACCTTGTAAGACGATCCTATAGGTGAGTAAATGTCACTTATTGGTTTGTACATATGTATCACATATTTCAGATAGAAGATTTCTGGTTGCTTACAGACCATGTGACCTAATACATTTTGCTTACCTGAAATTTTTCAAGCTCACTAGTGACCAGTCCTTGCGCTTTACCCAACGGTGCATGGCAGCGGTCTATACACTGGTGCACCTGGTTCATGGAGGCACCGGGGTGCTCGCAGCATTCTGCACTGCAGCGAAACATGCGGCCCTGATAAAGTACAAAACAAATAAGAACATATGGAATTTAGGTGTAATTAACAAATCCACAGTGAACGAACCTTAAATATAGCGCACATTAACTGTGGTTATATAAACTGTGGATATATACATTTAAGTAACTTTTTCTTGGTTAATTATACATGTAATTAACAATGTAATAAAGGCAAATATTTACCATTTGGTCAATGCTGAGCCACAAAGAACAGCAAAATGTCTCTTTCCCTAGTAAACCATTTTGCACCTAAGAGTTAAGTCATATGTTTTAGATGGAAAAATAAAGGTTACCTGCATTTTACGAATGTGATCTCTCTCCAGACTCTGAACCATATCCTCCACCGCCTTCTGCACTCGTGCCTGCTGGGCTTCTGCCATTCCTGATCTCAGATTAACTGCTTTTATTATCAGCTGTAAGATTAACCACCGACTTTACAAAACCATCACTCAAAATGGACACATTTTGCTAAAAAGAGCTGGAAATCATCACTGAAACCTTAACTCCGCTTGAATTATAACAATTGTTGAAATTTCAGTAGTAAGGTCACCTCCTACTATTAAAGCATGCGCTGAAACACGCTACTTCCGCTGTGACGTATTACTTATTTCCGGTTCCGTGTTTCTGTCTAAAGGACGAAACTGCGGCTGCTGGATCTAATGCGTTCTTTTGTTTTAAGGCATGTAAACGCTTTTGTATTCTCTGATCAAACAATTTACTTCTACCCTTAACAAGGTTAGATGCGATTTTGACAGGGCCATAATTTGCACATAACATGCCTCATAAAGTGTGCATAACAAGACTAAATTAATTACAGTAAAGTTATGCAACTCATTTGTATTGCATCGCTATACTGCCGTACTTTGTACTTCGCGTTATAGTTAGGGTTATTGATGTTAACGATTTATTGTTAACATTATTATTATCTTAATAATTATTATTTTATTATGAAGACTTTGAAAATTGTGAATTTTATTTACGAATGCTTGCGATCACAACCAGATGAAGCGCAAATTAGTGAAAGTGAACGCAAATGTCTCCACACGTTTTTATTTAAGTTTTAAGCTGTTTTTGAACTTATCCATGGTCTTTCAAACGATTAATGTGCGAGACCTGTAGCTCAGTTGGAAGAGAATTGCACAAGAGGTCGTGGGTTTGATTCCCAGGAACACATTTTATATACAAAATATATAAATTCATTGTTTGGATAAAAGCGTCTGCCAAATGTATAAATGTAAATGAGACCCGACCCAACGAGTAAAAGGGCGGGGCGACATGTAAGACCCGCCCTGTTTTGCAGTCCGAAAACAGGAACGACCAAAGACGTCTGTCATGTATAACCTAAACTGCACGCAACAGTTGCGCGACCTAATTGCTCCCAAAGATTATATTTCATATTTCTGAAATTAAAGTTTTATATTATGTAGTATAATCTTTTATGTTTTTTATTTTAGGGAATTAATTACATATTATGTAAAAATGCATGTGATCCTTGGGTTCACATGCATATTATACTGTGGAAGTAACCAAGTTAATATCAGTTAGAAAAAACTAACATCCAACTTTTCCAAAGTACATTTCCCTGCAGTATAAAGCAACTTATATTTGGGCTGTGCAATGGATATTAAATTAGACAGGTACTTAACAAATATGTTTGAAGACTTTATTATTTACTTTATGCACTTATTTTTAAACATGTCAATGTTTGTGAAACACTAAATCTGCAGAATGGCTTTAAGAGTCCTGTCTTTGGAGACCCTTTTATTTCTTGGGCTTTGGCAAGCTGGACGCAGGGGTTTTGCCTTTGCTGCAGATGACAAAGAGCCACCAAAGAAAATTGGTAAGGAAAAGTTTGCAACTAGATGGGTGAGAATGATTCACACATTGTGGACAGTTTCAAATTAGGTTCAAGGAAGGTACTGGGTTAAATATAATGTAATGCCATTAAATTTTGCTAATGTTTACAATATTTGGCAGACATGCATGTCAGATGTTACATTCGTCATAATATCAAGTATTATGATTAAGTTTTAAGTCAATGTGTTTTTTCATTAATGTTATGTGGTGTTATATAGACTTAAACATTTATGGTAACTGCTGTCAGTAGAGCTTATCTTGTGTTGAACCTTCAACATTCCTTTATTGTGCGTGTTGGCACCATCTTCCTAAATTGATGTGTCTGTTTTTTCTGCAGCAATAGTTGGTGGAGGTATTGGAGGCACAGCTGCTGCATATTTCTTGAGGCAAGAGTTCGGTCCATCAGTAAAAATTGAAGTGTTTGAAACAGGGAATGTTGGAGGTCGTCTGGCCACTGAGAGAATTGGAGGAAGTGATTATGAGACGGGAGGATACATAATTCACCCCCTCAACCTTCACATGAAGCACTTTGTGGACAGACTTGGTTAGTATTCAGTTTCCCTTCCTGTTGTCCTTTGGTAAACCATCGGATTATGATTTCCTATGTAATCTGAGGATATTATGACAGTGACTTTATATGAAATCTAATACTGTATTTTTAACAGTCAGGTAGTGTGTGATCCTCAGTTGTTTAGTCTGTGATACCCTGTTTTTTCTGTAGCAAAGTCAGCAAGTGTCATGACTATTATTTTAAAATCTGTTCAAATGTAAAGCTATGTAATGTAATCCAGCCTTTAATAATCAGTTTTATCCATTTATAAGGACTGTCTCCACGAGCTGAATTATCTAGTAAAATGGCGATATTTGATGGAAAGGAACTGACCTTTGAAGAAAGTGACTGGTTCATAGTGAATTTCATCCGCATGCTGTGGAGATATGGGTTCAACTTAATTCGTATGCGTATATGGGTGGAGGGCATTCTGGACAAATTTATGAGGTTTGTCAGTGATGTTGTAGAACTCAAATGTCTGGGTTTAACTAGTATTGCTTACTTAAAACTCATGTAAACTTGTTTATTTTAATAACCTGTTCTTTATAGGATATATCAGTACCAGCAGTTTGGCTACTCCTTCTCCAGTGTGGAGAAGCTTCTGCATGCTATGGGAGGAGATAGTTTCCTCACTCTGATCAATCAGACACTAGAGGAGGCCATGTTGGCAGAGGGCTTCTCCCAGGTCTTCCTCAATGACATCATAGCACCCATCACACGAGTCAACTACGGCCAGACCGTCAGAATCAACGGATTTGTGGGTATGCCTGTACTATAAGGGATGTTTCTATATTTTGCCATAAAAGCAAATGCCCTAGAGAATTTGTATTTTAATTATGTCATGGCACATGTCCGGGGTTAACAGCAAAGATTGTACCTCTCTTGCAGGTGCTGTAGCTTTAGCAGGAGCAGAGTCAGGTTTGTGGGCAGTGGATGGAGGAAACAAAAGGGTTTGTTCCGGGCTTCTGTACCATAGCAAGGCTGAACTTGTCCCAGCTCGTGTGACTTCCATCTCTGTGAAGATGAGACCTTCCAAAACTGGTACGATCAATTGAGATTTTTCCTACCTAGAGATGCAGGAAGAAATTTTAAAGAAATGCTGTTGGATCAATAAAGGGAGAGGTGTGTTTATGTGTCAATTTCAATTATCAGCAGCGTTTGTCAGAAATTGCTTAATTCACAAGTTTAATAATTAAGGTTAAGAGTGTTCACATGCCTAGGATTAGCAATAGTAACATTTCAGCCTGCTGTTGAGCTCCCACATGCTAGTAACACTTTCTGTATGTCGGTACAATGAATTTGCATCTTTATGTTGCCTTTCAGGTTCAGCTGCAAATTTCTATGAGTTGAACTATGTCAGCGAGTCAGGTGCCGCCCATTCTATGTACGACATAGTTATAGTTGCCACGCCTCTCCACCAGGACATGTCAGAGATCAACTTTTCAGGCTTTTCCCCACCTATTCCATCCCCTTTCCCAGGCCGCTACCACTTAATGGTCACCACACTTGTCCACGGTCTGCTCAACGTGTCCTACCTGGGCACCACAAACAAGCCTGAGGACTTTGTCGTTACTGACGTCCTGACAGTGGATAACAAAGCATCTGTTCTCCAAAGCCTGAGCTCTTTAGACCCGATCCACATTCCCAAGGGCTACTCCCGCCCACCCACCAGCCAGAGCAAAGTGTGGAAGATCTTCTCCTCTGAGTCGGTTCCTCAGGAGCACCTGCAGCAGATGTTCCTCTCCTCGGACTCCATGGTGGAGAAGCGCTGGCTGGCTTACCCCTCCTACACCCCACCACACCGCAAAGCTCCTTCGTTCATCCTGCACGATCGCCTCTACTACCTTAACGCTATAGAGTGGGCGGCCAGCACAATGGAAATGAGTGCCCTCTCCGCCCGGAATCTGGCCCTGCTCGCCCACCATCGCTGGTACGAACAGAAAGACAAAATCAATCAGGAGGACCTGCACACTAGACTTAGAGGTGAACTTTAAGAGTGCAACAGAGCTCTTTATGTGAGATTAGATTTGATTTATGTAGGGTAAATTTGTTATTGTATGATTTAACGTGATGGTTAATAAAAGGGCTGTAAACTTGTGGATTTGTCACCGATGTTGTACTAATTTATATGTAAATACTAAACAATAGTTTTGCACAAAAAAACGACATTGTGTAAATTTCTCCATGATACTCCCACAAAAAAGACGTTTTCCACAGTTGTTAATGTTATACAGGCTTTTACACACACTTTAAACCATTGGGAAAAAATGATTTTTTTCACTTTTTTTATCCCACTTAAGGAGTCATGTTTCATTATAGTAATAATGATAGAAGAGTTCTGTGATTGATTAAATTACATAGTCATAATATAATCATAATCTATGACATTTATGTCATTTAAAGGCTGTAAGACACTGTAAGAAGCACTGTGGATATCTTCTTTTAAATGTGCATTTAATATACTGTTAATGTTTCTTGGTGCCTTAAAGTGTCCTTTGCAACATGGTTCTCTCATTAACACAAGCATATAGATGCATTTCAGTATGCTTTACCTGCAGTTCAGACACAATGCCACAATACAGTCCCACTACCAAACTGTAGCAGAACAGTTCACAACATAAATGAATGATTGAGTACTAAAATTGTATGTGTAGTTTGCCTCAAGCACACAGACCCTGCAAGTATTTGTACTACTGAACATCATCTATAACATTCATGCAAATTGTCTTGTGATGAGTGTTTGCTTTTTAAATATTGCCTGGATGTTGAACACACTGGTTTCTTCTTGTTTATGTGTTTGATAATTCTTTGATATTTGTAAACTGATGTATAATGTAGAATTAACATGGACAGGGTATGTATTGCATAATACACAAACTTTGCTGGGGAAACAAATGCAATAAATGTTCATAATAAAGTCATACAAAATTCAAGTGTATTTTTTGTCATTTTGGTTGTCCAGTAGTTGACTAACTAGTTTAACATAGCTTGATTTTTCAATGTTTCTCATGAATTGAAATACTATTACATTACTTATAATTGTTTTTATTTACAAATTATAAATAGCATGTCAAACGTTTTCAAAATTCAGGTACTATAAAGAAATTTTATTTTTATTGTTAACGGCTATCTTTTCCTAAATATTCTTACAACATAACTTTAATATTTCAAAGGGCAGTTTTTACATTAAACAGTTTACTAACCTAAAAAGTACATTTGAAAGTTAGGGGCTTCATTTTATGCTGATCTTATCAAATTTACTTGACATGTAACTGTTTCAGGATGTTTACAGCCATATAACATTTTCCAAGGTTCTGCACAAAAACAAAATATCCCAAATGTATTATAATGGAAACAAAGAAGGAACAGAACATAACACACAGTAAAATCTAATCTTTTGAGTTTTGCTTCCCTCCAACCAGAACTTGAGGAATCAACAGTTTGTCTCTAACATCCACATGCCAGAATTCAGTTGTGTTTGTCTGGTTCTAAATCAATGTTTATATTCTGTTTCATTTTCACAAATTACATTTTGGTCCAACAGCAGCTCTATTGTCTTAGGGGTCGTCATCTCCGCTGAGCTCTGAGCTTTCGCCTTGGCTAAACTTCCGTAAATACTCATAGCCTGTAAATTTTAAAGAGAAATGAGAAAACTAGGAACATTTGGGCACAACACAATGATTGTGATTAGGTTTCTATATGACAGCTACAGAAGTCAGTCAGACCTGAGTGACCATGCTGCTGATATCTCCTGTGTTTGAGGGCAGTAGGATTGTATTGGACACCTTGGCCAGGTTGGAGAAAGCCGAGACGTACTGTTCAGCCACGGTTAAAGATGCTGCAGCATTTCCATTCTGTACAGATACAGTTATGTCAGTAAGATTCCTTGTGAAACGGCCTGAATGCTCACTGCCTACATACATATAAACATGAACATATAAATCAGCACATAGTGGGGTCTTGTGATCTACCTGCTGAGTGAGAGCATCAGAAAGCAGCCTGATGGCTTTGGCTTTTGCTTCAGCTTTGGCCAAAACAGCATTTGCCTCACCTGTATAAACATAAAATTACTTTTAATGATGTTAATGTAATTTTAAACAGATTAAACCACGAAGAGCTGCAAAATCAGTTAACAAGAACAGTTTATAAGTCGTGAAACAGCACCACAACCTATTTTACTTCCACAATATTACATAAGGAAATAAGTAAAACATTATATTTAAAGGCATTTTTAGAATATTATGCACAGGGAAATCTATTACAAGAAAACCATGTATTAAAAATCTGTCTGTTTTGATTTTATATTGATTTTAATGCTAAAAATAACATTGTGTTCTACCTCTAATGTTATTCTAATTGCCAGATTTTAAGAATAAACCTACCAGCTGCTTTGTTAATCTTTTCAGCCTTCTCTCCCTCAGACGCCAGAATCTGAGCTTGTTTACACCCCTCCGCCACATTAATGGCCGCCTCCCTTGTCCCTTCTGACTCTAGAACAGTGGCTCTCTTCTTTCGCTCTGCCTCAACCTGAATGTAATTTACGGTAAATCACATCAGTCGAATGATTAAGAGGTGATGAAGATCATGGTATGGCTCTTTGTGGTTTACGAGAATTTTTAAAAAATTTTAAATTCCACACTTTTAAAAATTTTCCTACCTGCATTTGCATAGACTCTTTAACCCGTGGGGGGACGTGGATGTCTTTAATCTCATATCGAAGGCAGCGAATCCCCCATTCATCTGATGCCTGGTTTATAGAGTGGACGATATTGGCATTCAATGATTCTCTTTCCTGTTGGGAAAAAATAACAAAACTCGCAACAGTCAGTGCTTTTAATGCAGCAGCTATATAAAGTCTTTAGCTAGGTTTAGGTTTAAGGCTTTAGCATTCAGGTCAAAAGTAAATTGTAAGCACATACCATGTTTACCACTACAACTAAGTCACTTAGAGACTGTTTGGCATTCATACCCTGAATACTTTGTCAAGGGTGAGTTTTCCCAATTCTGATCTCATGGTAGTCTGTGCCAGCTGAGTGACAGCATATTCTGGGTCTTCCACTCCATAGCTGGCCTTTAGAAGAATATAAGACGAGCATATTACAAAAGGAAAGTCTATAGAAACACTGGACTGCTGCCTTATAGTACTATTCCAATTTACCTTAAAAGGGTCGAGTATCCTGAGATACAGAACTCCATCTATCTGTAGTGTCACATTGTCTAAAAGTACAACAACACATATTAGATTCATATTTATGCATTCAATTCTTTATATCAAAGAGGGAATGAAATGTCTGCTACCTACCGAGAGAAACAGCTGACTGTTCTGGTACATTAATTACTATCTCTTTAAGGCTTTGAACATATCTAATTCTGTCCAAGATTGGAATTAAGAAGTTAAGACCCTGTAACAAAACCAATATGTTATGAGCTTGAAATTATGAAAAGCAAATGTAAAACTTAACCAAAGTTAGTGTGTGATAGAGGAACTCACAGGTTCCAGGATTCGGTGGAAGCGCCCCATTCTCTCCACCACCCATGCTTCCTGCTGGGGAACGAACAGAATCACAGTGTTCATTGGGAGGCTGGAGGCCCATCGCTGCTGGGCTCGAGTCACCCACAGCGCAGGCACAGTTTGCCTTGAATGCTGCACGCAAGATAAAGAGAATACAGTGAGAAATAATGTACATTATTGCAAATTATCTATGTAAGGAAGATGGGGTAACGCAGAGGGGTCTATTAATTAAGAAATACATTTTATTTTTAACATTCTAAGGGCAACATGTAAACAGACCCCTACATGGATACTGTCAAGGTATTTGCATGGTATTTTTTTATTAATATGGTTAATTTGGATATACAGTCCAAAACATACGGTTCTACACTCAGTATATAGGATGGGTTTCTTAAACAACAGAGCATGATGCATTACCTTTAAAAGACCGCTCCCTGCCCTGCACACCACGGTTCTTAGCATTTTCAGCCTTTGTGAAAACAGTTGCTGAAATGGTCCACAAGAAATTAATACACCCTTTCCGGGTTTTTACTACAAGCGTGACCCTCTTACAGCGGCGGAAATCAAAGTTACAACATCATCTTTGTACGTCATTGAAAAACAACCGGGTCTTCCAGGGGAAATAGCGCAGTGTGTATTGTTCCGGAGAGACACTGATTATAAAATGGGACAAATATAAACATATTAAAAAATGATGCTGCATAGCCCATTACGTTTTAGGTATCTGATTCAATCTAATGTCCCGGGTTTTGTTTTTGCTTTTATATTCTGTTTTTTTTTACAACATGAGCGATTATATGATGTTGACAATAGAGGTCGCTTTGTAGCAACATTTCTAACTTTTGACTTGATAACAGAAATGCGCCCATTTAAAATTTTATTTTTGTTCACCATATCTTATTTCACAAAAACACAATAAAAAATCGGTCTACCATACATTTAAATCAATGACAGAATCTCCTAGCACTACAGTTTAGTGTGAGTCAAATGAACTGTACGGATTCATTGGCCTACTGGTTATACTCGCAATGTGCCAATTTTGCATAAAGTACCTATTCACCAAACATAAGAGTGTTTACGTTAAAAACATGTGATGTTAAATGATGAGCTATAACTTTACATACTATTCTGAAAGGACAAATTATCAGTGTAAGAAAATATGAAATGGGTTTCTCCGTTTTTATAATCAAATTAAATAACGAGCAAAAAAAACTAATTATCCTACGTTCACATGAACTGCTCATTTATATTTTTAAATAATATTAAATTTTGTTTGCTTTGTTTGACTTGCAAAACTAAAAATAAAATGAGTTTAGACTTTTGAAGTCTTGAAGTCTTTTAGACATCCAAAGGGCTCTCACATAACTGATGGTGTAAAGAGAAAGTTTCATTTATCTCACTTTTGTCTAGCACTCCTGTAAACTTATCAGCGTTACACCTGTTCCTTTTCACTGTTTACTGCACTATAGACCACACCCGTTATCTCCTCCATTGGTCAACAGTGTAGTACGTCCCGCCTTCCTGGTCAGTAGCAATTTTGACGTATTAAATACCCTGCTAAACCACGCCCCTCATGTGGTGAGTTTTTAAACATACGATTTAATGATGGCGATGGGACATTTGAAATCAGGACGCGTTACCTGTGGGATAGTCTTCAGTTACTCCGTACTTCTAACCTCAGTAGTGCGCTCACGGAGAGTGAACTAATTTGTGACATCGTTTGAAATGTCACCGGACAGGACGCTTTACAGCTGAGACCTATTATACTAACACAGGATTTAACCAAGGGGAAAACTTAGGTTGCCATGTCTCTTCTCTGCGTGAGAGGTAAGTGCCGTATTAAAATATGGCTTAGAACTTGTAAAACACATTTTGCAGTCGGCCTATGTTCGCATCTGTCAGCATTTAAAGATCAGGTGTTTTTTTATTTAAAAGATATTAGGGAATTCTTTACTAAGCTATTGACGTTTTGCTATTTTCTATATATTTTTTGCTGTTTTGTTGGATTGTACAATTTATTTAAAGTGTTTTTGAAATTAAGTTCTGTTGTGTATAATTGGGAACGGAAAAAATAACGCGTTGAAGTATTATATAATATGAGGTTTGACTGTTCTGGAGTAAACCAGCTGTTTGGTGTCACGATGTAATGCCGCTTTACAGCCCACAAAACAAGAAATGAAGCTAAAGACAACTTGTATATTATAGTTTTTAGTGTGAAATCCTAATTTTATTATAGTATTTAATTACATTTAATTTAGTATAATTGTATGTTTTTGGTCATTTTATATGCAGTTTTTAATAAATGCTGCCAGCTCACCGGGACCTGTTGAGGTAAAGCAGATCAAAGGTCCCTCATACACCTACCCAGAAATACACGCACTCCTTTTATCTTTGGTCAATGGCCAGTCGCAGATCAGCATCTCCATTTCTTTCTCATCTACATTCAGTCTACTCTAGTGGCAGTGCCTGCTTTGCTGTTGGCTGTCTGTGATTGAAGTGTCTCTGCTTAATGTCCAAACAAATGATGCTAGAAGGCTGTGTAGGGTGTGTGGGTCGGATGGAAGTTATGCACTAATTGCTCATCCACATCGAGGTAAGGTAAGAGGTGCAGGCTAATGTGATTTAAATGGTGACTGGGCTTTTTAACAGAGCAACACAAATTAAACAGTAAATGCATTATACACTGGGCTAAATAATGCACGGCTGTTGTTCTGCTAGCATTTCATACTGTGTTAAAGGCTTGGAGTGTTTTGGGTCGAGGGCTTAAATTTAAAAGGTACAGTTCATCTAAAAAAATAACTTCTGCCGTTATTTAATCAACCTTACATTGTTCCAAACTTGTATGATTTACCCAAAATGTTAATGCTACTTCCATCCATTAAATGAAAGCAATTCATTACCCAGGGCTGTCAAGCTTCAAAAATTCAACAAAGTCAATAAAAGTAGTTCTTTGCAGTTCAAGTCAGAAAATACAGAAAAGTGTAAATACGTTTTGAAAGTTATTGTGGGAGGTGAAGATTTACAGCGATGTGATTTACAGTTGCTTCAGATAAGTTATTATAGCTTTAACAGACTTGGAATATATGAGAACTGCTACTACTTTCATGGTAACTTTTTTTTACCATGAAATGGTATATTAGTATGTTAAAAAAAAACAGAGTAGAATGGATTCCACTCAAGAAGAAAAGAAAGTCATACGAGTCTGGAAACAGTTAAGGGTGCGTAAACAAAGGTATATAACAGAATTGTTATTTTTTTAATATAAATTTACGTTTTTAAAGTTTTCTTAGTGTTAGTTTTCTTATTAGTTAGTTTCTCCTTCAAGTACCAGAATTGTTTGCTGGTGAGTCCTCTGTTAATGGCAAATTATTCATTTCCAGATTGCAACTGAGAATTTAAGCTACACACATGACCATTCCAAGTTAAGAGTTGATGTAGGTGCCACTGCAGCAGTCTTTCCTTTTTTATTAAAGGGAATATAAGCAGAACCTTGACAATACAGGTCTTTAACTCCTATCACCTCCTTTCCTCAGGAACTCATGCTGATTCAGTGACGTGACTCAAGTCACGCAAAGGAAACAGAAAGAATCAGCAGAGACAAGCAGATTTGCACAAATACAAATACTTGCATAAGAATATGTTCGTTTGGAATCTCCAACAAGTAAATGGTTCAGAGAGACAAAGGAAGTGTTTGGGCAGGAACTGGGCTGTGATTGAATTCCACATCTTGCCCCTCAGGGGTTTTTGTTTTGTTTAAGTTTTAAAGGTCATGGGTTTCCACATTAGAATTAAAGAAACTTCAGATTTCACAAATTACAGCTTTTGCTCACTTGCACTTTGTGTGAAGTTTGTGGGTGGGTCACAATTCACAAGGCATATCTTTGAGTTTCTTTTACCTTGTTTTGCAATTTCTATGTTGTTCTTCCTTGTAACCTTAACTATTGTCAGAGCGCGTCGCGCAAAATGTGTTGTTAGCGATAGAATACAAATACATTGCTAAATGCTAAATTACAGTCTGGAGATCGAAGATATGCTAAATATATAATCAAAGTCTATATATACAGTATAGATGAACAGACAGGCAGACAGATATCAATAGAAAGAATGTCAAAAGTATGTGAGTAGACATATAGACATCCCTGTAGCAGCAACAACTCTCATCTCCCATAATGCATTGCATGTATTTACACTAACCTGAGTAGTGTTTAATAAGATTGGCTTTCCTGACTCAACTGTCCCCTCTCTTCATCAGGATCACGCTTTTGTCTCTTTATTTATTGCCAATTAGACAAAAGGCCCATCTCCATGGTGATGTCATTACACACAAATGAGCAGTCTGTGCACCCACGAGACCGCCCATGTAGGGTCTCACGCACTTAAAATCCTAAAATAAGATGATATGCACTTAAAAAGTGGATATATCCACTTAAAAGCCTATGGTTCTTAATTGTTCAAAATTGTAGTTTGTGCTGTTATTTCCTCAAAGAAAACCTAGCATAATAGATTTGGTCAGTTAGCGTTATGCAGTAATTGAATTGGTGCCTATTTCCAGGCATTTATCAAATAGTCATATTTATTACAGTCATTTGGATTGCTCATCTAGTGTGATCTGTTTAATTATAATGAAAAATAAGAGTTATCAAATAGGCGGCTTTGTACACTTAGGTTTGTACCTTAGGGTTGCGTGTTTATAGATGTATACCTGCTTCTTAAATACATACACGGCTGGGTTTTATATCTCTGCATCTCAACACTCCCTGATGTGGGAATTAAGGTTCTGTGCAATTCTGGTACTTTTGAATTAATTATTTAAAGCAAGGAATACATTTGGATATGTTATTTTTGGCAGTTTTGTCAAATCAATTACTTCAGTATAGAACTAACATTGAGAGTAAGATATGGGGAATGTTTGCTGAATGGTGTTCCTAGATGTGTGTAGCACCTGTCGCTCTGTCGCCTTCTGAAGGACCCAATGTTTACATACAGCCCAGTCTTATAAACTGGGCTGTTAATATTGGGGTGAAAGGTGGAAAACAGTTCTAGGGGCCCAAGCGCAGGTGGATCTCATAAGGCTTAGAATTAATAGCTGCTGTTTAATTTAAACAGTTTAATTTAGAGTTCAGAGGTTGCAACACAAAATGAATTTAATTTTTTACAAAGGGTGTGAGAAACGTTGATATAAATAGTGAATTTGTTTTTTATTTTTTCAAATTGACCTCCTTTAATTTAATGTGAATTCAAATGACATTGTTCAATACAATGAACTGCAGAGGCTGAGAGTGAGTGTCTATCCAAAGGTGATGCATCATATAGAAATGAGTGGGGGATTGTAAATGTAATCCTCTGGCCATCTGCTGCTGCTCTGTCCAGTCATCCAGCAGGCTCCTCCCGCTAACTGCAGTGTTGAAAACGACATGCTGGCAACAACAGCAGCCAACTCGATTTCACTTCCTGCTTTATACTGTGTACTTCCTGCTTCCTTCTTACTTTCTTGGTGTTTTCCTACTTTCCTTCTTACGTTCTTCTCTAAATTCACTTTTTAATATATGTATACTGCTGCACAGACCACCAGGTAGCACCATTGTGTGTTTAAATGCCCTTTAGAATATACAATTCCCAAAATACTACAGCACAAGCACTAGTTAGCTAAACGTCATTGTTAACTCAAGAATGTTCTAGAGTAATCTCAGTAACATCAGTTAGCCTATCCCAACACAGAGGAGATGCTCTGGAAACTCTGTGACAAGCTTCCTGTCCAGCCAACCCCTATCTTAACTGAGCATCTTGTGAGAGCCGGAACTGTGGAAGGCTTGAATTTAAACATGCAAATTCATTGTTTTTTGTTATTAGCACCCGGCAGTAATGTGTGGCAGCAAGTTTCCACTGACAGGCTGGCTTATAACCTAAGGCCACAATAAAGCCTTACTTTTCCTTGGAAAAGTTGGAAATGTGGAAAGTCACACACTTTGCAGACAACTCATTACCTGCATCACATAGACTTGCTTTGACAAATGCACCAGAATTTCTGGCAGGAGAACACATTGGAAACCTGTTTCTTGCAAGCATGTATCGTTAACCTTTGATACAACATCTTAACCTTTACATCATAATGTACCACGAGGCTCCATTTAATAGACCTGTGCTTCTATGCACAATATGTTACATCCATTGAGATGTCATAGCAATGTGCATTACTAATCCACCGTGATGTCTCAATCCCAGCATCCATCTGGCATATTCATCCCTCCATAAGCAGGACACAGGGCTCAAGCAGCCATCAGAAGTAATCTCCTCTAAATCACAACACGATCCCATAATAGTTAATGTATGGCAGTGGGCAGGTTCTTGTTATTGTTCAAAGTGGTGGGATGTTTTTTTATTTGAATTACTTTAAATGATGTGTGGGAATTTTGCAGTCACACAAATGAAATTTATCATCTGATTAGTAGCCACCATTTGTCTAGATCACAGTTGTGTGTTCTCTAAACCCATTTCATGAAGTGAATTCTGGGATTTGTTTTATTCAATATTATTATTGTTCCTATGTATCCTGGGTTGTTCCCTGAGTTTCTTTTACTATCCAGTCCAACACGTCAATTAAAAGGAAAATCAACAAAGAGAAAAGTACAAAAAGTGAGTGTGCCAAAAAAACATTTATTATTAACTACCGATGTGAATACAAGAGTTGGTCCTGGTAAATGTTTTTATATCTCTATCATAACAGAATGCGGGATTATATATTATATAATATGTACCCATTCAAACAGTGAACATGTCTTCCTACAGGAAACACATGGCGTGATAATCATATAAGTTGCTAGTAGCATTTTAGAGCTTGATTAATGGTTTTCAATGTTTGTAAACATGTTTTTTGACCAGTTTTTATGTTTTTGTTTGTTTCAGTTAAGAAGGCCAAACTTCATGGATCTGTAGGTAAGCGAATTCTCTCTTTTGTTCTTCTGTTGTTTTAAAAGTGATTCAGAAGTATGTAAACACAATATTTGCTTTTCTCTGGGCCATGGAAATCCTATGTAAATGTTGTTGGTTTTGTGGTTCTTGGACGACGTGGTATTTTGTTACTATAATCTACACCAGTGAGTCCCAGCCAGGGGTATGTGGACCTCATTGGACATTTAATCAGGGGTCATTTTAAAGTAACAATACAGTACAGTAGATGTGCTTTGTTTATGAACTTAACAGAAATTTTGTTGTCAGGACTTATGTGTTTGTGGGGAGGATACATAGACTAATTATATTCATAGTTTCTTAAGTCTAATGTTGTCTGCCAGTTTAAATGTGTGGGCCTTTAAATTTAAATGGATTTTGATTGGCTGTCAATGTTTTATTGCTCATCAGCTGGAAAAAAGCCTGGAATATGATACCAACAATATTGTGCCTCTGTATCATTATCAGTGTAGTTGTGGCGTGGACCCTGCTATTCTCTTAAATTTATAGTTATCTTTAAAGTTAATGTTATCATCCTTGGTGTGAATGAGCCTTTAAGATTGATAATTGGTTCTGCATTTTCATTTTGTCATGATCCCAGAGCTTGTAGCTTGTGAGCTGGTGTGTAAGATCAGTGTAAGTTAAGCCTAAATCCCTACGCCTTCCTCATCTGCAAATCCTCACTCTGTTGGCCTTCACAGTGATCCCTTGAGCTCGGTGACTGTGTGCCTGGCCAGAATGATGCAGGGCTACTCTGAGATGCACTAGCCATGCTAAAGTGTTGGCATAGGTTTAAAGGAGGTGTAAACTCTAAATGTAAATAATTGATATTTTTTTGTGCTGGAACAACAATGCAGGAGTTCAGACTGGGTTTGGTTATATTTTTAGACCCAAAATGCAAAACGGATGATAAAAGCCATTTTCATGCAGAAATCCTCGTAATTTACCAACAAATTAGCAGTTCAGAAGATTGGTTCAAAAATGGCCATTGAAATACAGACCGCATACATTTAAAAACAATGTCAAACCCCATCGTGTTTTCAGTATCAGCTGTTGCTGTTTGTTCTGTTGCAATTATTTCTTATGAGCTATCATAACAGTGGATCACAGGCCACAGTTTTACAAATGCAAGTAAAAAAAAACTGCTAATGCTGTGATGACCTATGCAAAGGATGAATGTGTTTTGATGAACAGAAATGCAGGGCTAAGCTTTGAAGCACTGATCTGAGTTGTAAGATGGTTTGGATCGAACCCTTGATTTCTACATTTTCTTTTAAATTCCACTGTATTCTGACCTGCGCATGATGGTTGACTTAGAAGTCTTTAATATTGTGATGTGCACGTGCTGTTTGTCTTACGCAGATTGTAATTTAGAATAAATGATTGTACATGCATTAGGCCACTTGCATATGTTTTACAGTACAGAGCAGTGTGGGCATTTCAAACTATTCCTATTTTGTTTCATCATAGGAAAAGTTTGAAATTGTTTTAATACCCAACAGAACCGAGACCAAAACACAGACTACTAGACCCCTGTAATTTCTGCATCACCAAATGAACCAACAATTGTTTTCGAACAGGCTTCCCAAAAACCTAGTTTGCTGTTAGTTAAACAAACCTGTAGTCCCGCCCCCAAACTTATGCCATTGGTTGCTGTATTGGCCTGGTGGAGATTCTACTATAGTAAAAAGTATACTAACATATAAAAAAAAATATATCACATTTAAATTCTGCGCTAATCATTTTAACAAATAGTCAATTTCTAGCAATTAAAAGTTTAAAACCAAAGAGGGCTGGTTATATGAAAGAGACACTAATAGGTATCAACACTCTTAACCCATTGATAGGTATAAAACAGTCTTAACCCACATCACACTCACTGTCATGATAGCTCCAGAAATAACATTCTTGTCACTCTGCTCACTCACTTAAGCAAACTTAAGCCAATTCGTCGAGCAGCAAGCTGTAATACTGTGTCACTGGCTCTATTGTGTGCAAAAGTAAACAGTTGCTTAAGAATATGCCTGTTAGACTCCTGTCCTACCGTTGACAGGTGGCTCTTTTGTGTGGAGAATGTTTATTTTACTTTCCTAAAGCCACTTATATTGTTCGGTCAGAGCCTGTTTAAGCTTATGACCTATATTAGACTTGCATAAGAATTGCTTGATTGCATTGCTAGATTTTTAAGTCTTATTCTTTTAAATGACTGTTTAAGGCTTTATTAGGATGTGTAACTACTGTAGCATGTGGTTTTAAGGCTTCTTTCAGGTTGCATAAAAACTTAAACCCTCACAAGTGCACCACATGTCATCATTCATTATTGACTCCAAGTTGAGTTTTCCGACGAATTAGTCAGAGGTAAGGCACAATCGAGAGCTGACATTTTCGTTTCAGATGTTTGATTAATCTTGTATGAGTACGGGATGGATTTGCTACATTGCGGGGAGTTTGTTGTTGTGTATACATGGGTCCACATGAGGGATTATTATATGTGTGCAATACCTGTACATGGTGTCTGATGTTTTTTCCTCCCTAACAATGAATGCCTACTGAAATCGTTATAGATTATGTAATGAGCAAAAGAGTCATTATTCCAAATCTTAAAACAGTCGTCTTCCCATAAAGGTTCTGATAGATATACAAAACCTTTTACGTTTATACAAGTAATTATTTGATTTATTAAATTTTGTCAAGTTAGTGGCATAGGAAAAGCTTTGAAAGCTACTCAATTTGATTAATTAATTGTCATATGTAATTATTTCAATTAAAATGTTTAATTGACAGGCCATATTTTACACTGGTTGGCTATAAGCATAATTGTGGTAATGGCTGGCATTTGTTTTATGAAATATCTCTTTACCATGCATTCTGAATTAGAGCACCATTTATCGTGTTTTCTGTTAGAAAGACATCATCCTATTTACACCTGGTATTAACATCTGATCACCTGTGAACAGCAGCTGCTTGTTCAAACCTGTGTCTTATCTTTGTGAATGAATTTGATTTTTCCTGTCTGTTTTATTTGAACTGGTTTGTGTTGATTTTTGTTGTCATGGAGAAGCCTGATTCCTTTGTCTCTGTGGAAACCTTTTGAAACAGGAAAACAAACACTGCCCAATAAAATGCCAGACTTGATAAAATTTTCCCTTTCTTTTTAGTGATTTTTAGAGCTGTTCTTAAGCCTACAGTTTTACTGTTTTAACCCTGACAAAAAGCATTGTAACACAGCCCTGAGTGGCTTATTGCTGTTCTCTTTTCCAACGTCACTTGTTGTAGAGCATTTTATAGACTTCACATGATATTTCAAAAGTGAAAATGTTCATAAATTATTAGTTTTTGTTATGTGGTAAAATGCATGTCTATGCTTGTCTATGAATTGCATTCATAGACAAGGTGAAAGGTTTTAAACCCAATTTTCATTGAGCCACGTGGTGGAGAGAGAGTCCATCTTCGGGGCACGTGTGGTTCGGCCCCAGTGGCTGACAGACAGGAAATGAAGAGTGATGGTTATGTCACACACTCAGTAATCCTTCAGCAGTTTGACACTGGTGTATACATGTGTATCTGTTTTTTTTGCTTGCTTAAAATGAACCGTTCTTGTATGCTAGATCAGATAATGGTCCATACAGATGTACAGTATTTAACACTTTGGTTAAAATTAATTAAAAGAATAGTTTACCCAAACACATTTTGTTTCTAAAGCTCATGTCCCAGGTACATGTATTGATCAGATTGATAGCTCGAGGTCTGTCAACTTGCATTAAGTCAGTTTACATAAGTTTCAGCCAAATGCATAAATATGTTGTGGGGGTTTCAAGGAAGTTTCATTCAGGTCCACGATACAAATGGTGTGGAACATGTTTCAAATTAACTTCCAAAGACATAGATTTGCCAAAAGCGAACTATATGGATGATTTTTGCCTCATGAGGTCTCGTGTAAGAATATAGTGGTTAGGTCTGTTAGTCACTGTTGTTGGGGGAGGGGCATCACACTAATCTTTACTCTAAGTATTATTGCTTGGTCTTTTTTGAATCACGGTCCAGTCACATGATCACCTCGGGGGTTCTCAGACATTCCACAAACCTGCTCTGGCTTTAACACTGTATATTATGGTTGGTCAAACTACTTAATCGTGTTTGCAAATGCAAGCATTACAATTACTACTGGTAATACTGCTATTGTTCATTATTACATATACAAATTTGTCCTGAAGCTCGATTTATACTATATGTGCCACGAACATGAATAATACCTTAAATATGTCTGCCGATGTGCTGTGGGAACATTCCGAAAGGAAAATGCACTGAAGGTGAGATCCATCCTGTATCTGGAGACTATGGGGAGGGCTCTTGATATTTGGACCAGGAAAGAACTGCCTCTCCTCAATAAAACACAAGATCTGAGGCTCATTCATGTTCATAGCACAAACTGAAAAGTACAGCAAAGTTTGAAAAGTATGGGCAATAGTGATAACCCTTAATTATTTTCATTAAACTCTCCATCTAAATGTTTTTTTTCCTTATAGATAAATTCAACTCCTATGTGACGTTGAAGGTCCAAAATGTGAAGAGTACGACCATCACAGTGCGGGGAGACCAGCCATGCTGGGAGCAGGATTTCATGTTGTATGTATTGCAATGCAGAAATTTTCCTTAATCGGGTTTCTTCAAATATCAGGTTTCTTCAGAAACTTTCATTACAAATTGTCACTGAAACACAACATCTCAGATAGCAGCACATTATCACTGTACTGGTATAGAAAAGCTGATGTCACGCTGTGTTAAATTCTGGGGAAATGTTTTGTTTCAGCTGCATATTAGGAGTGTTTCTGCTAGTTTAGGACAGTATTTTGATTCTCGTGATTTGTGTCGTGATTATGAAAAATATCACCACTGTAGGTCATTACTGCTGCATCAAGAATAGTCGTAGTAACTTGCCTCATTGTTCAAGGAGAGAACAGGACAATATGATACATATTTTTTGCCTTTTCTACATGCAAAAACACCTGGAGAAGCAGGTTTAGGAGGTGAAGACACCGGATGGCAAGTTGTCACTGATTAAACCCACCTCTTGTCACTTAATAAATATATTTATTAATATATAATAGAAATATACATATAATATATAGAAAAATACATATACATACATACATGCATATATTTCTATAATATATATGTTGTCTGTCCATACAACAGTCTCAATAATCATTCCACCAGTTCAACTTATACTATTTATAAAGCAAACTAATGCTGTTTGTCTTTTGCAAACTAAATGTCTAATAAAAAAGTCAATATAGGTCATGGGTACAGTACCACATGCCCATATGGCTCTTTGCCAGGTAGCACAGTTTTTTTAGCATAGGTGGGTTATTCCAGGAAGTAAAAATGGCTCTGCATTCCATGTAGCTCATTTGTTTCTTTAAACAGATTCATATCTATTTAGATTCCCACCCTGTCATCATATTGCATTCTATGTGCACTGTATTAGGTATCAGATGTGTATCGTTATATACATAATGATTGGGAGGTTGTTTGGCTATATTGTACCTTCTTAGTAAAGCTTCAATTGTATCTTAGTGGGCTTTATGGCTGTTCTGTGTCAAAAACAGACAGGAAATTCTTACATGAATCTTATAGATAGAATCTCCAGAATAAAGATTATAGGGAAGGCATGATTCTTAATCTTAAAACTGTTATATTACACTGTTATACTTTTAAGTCTCAGGAGAAGGTTCATACAGCTTAGTAATGTAGGTACACAGGCCAAGTAATAAAGATTAAAATATACACTTTAGATTTGGTCATATAGACAAAAGCGCATGTTTATCCACCATTAATGACTTCATGTTTTTTGCCCTAATGGAACAGATGTCCTTGTAATTAAACAGCCTTTGCTCTTATAGAAGCATTTTAAAGCAGTATCCAGGTTAATTAAATCATGCTGGTGTCCTCTGGGGCTGACTCATATCTCCACAGGACAAAGATGGTGACCAGAGACTGATTATATATTGATTACTGATTATATATTGATTTTTGCCTTAATTCAACAAAATGCCTCAAAAGATCCTCAGAGTTGGTATTATCATCTATGGCAAGAAAATTGCTAGCAAATTGATGTGTTATACATGTCAGCAAATGCTCATTTGTTTATAAATGCTGGTTTTTTAGGGGATTTATGTTTTGTTGGACCTTACTGAATATTACACACCCAAATTTGGGCGTGTAATCATTCATAATGTGATTCATATTGAATTGAATGCAAAAATTAATGCAATAATTTCATAAATTATTTTCAGAGAAGTAATGTTTTCTGAATGAAACTTTTTATTGATGGTAATCTAATATTACGTTTTCAGTTATTTGCAATTTAACCAGTCATTAAAGGCAGGGTAGCTTTTTTTTTCTCCAAAAAATGTTTTATGAATAAATAAATGCAATGATTGGATGTCCTACTTGCCTGTCAAACTATGTATTTGCATACCTCCACACTAACCTGCTCACTCAGGCAAACTTCTGTTTATGTGTTGGAGGAGGTGTGGCTTTGGAGAGCGCTCTGAAGGGAGGGTGTGATCTTATGTTTACATTTACATTTAGGCATTTTGGCAGACGCTTTTATCCAAAGCGACTTACATTGCATTATACTACACATTGATCACTTATACATTGAGTATGTGCAATCCCTGGGATCGAACCCATGACCTTGGCGTTGCCAAGGTTCTCAACAGGAAAGCTGTAGCTCAGTGTTTTCAAAGCTAGCTTGCTATTGCTAGCCTCTCTAAAATTACCTACCCTACCTTTAACATGTATTGTATAATATTGTATAATAAAATATTGGATAATACTGATCAGTACCTTATGTATTAGTATCTTTCAAATATATGAAAATGAAATTACTGTAGATTTTCACATTTTCAATAACATTTTCAAAGTCTATGACTTTGATTTTTAGTTTTATTCAGCGAGTCAGTATGACAAATGGAGTTGCAGGCTGAAATATAAAACTTAGGAACTAAAATAAAACCCCAACTCTGAGTATGAGCATTATCAATAGGGAGGCTTGGCTGAGTTTTGAGGTATCTAAATACTGTATACATTACATAATGGCACAACAGATCACCATGTAATTTCATAAACATTAGTATTAAAAGTTATAGCATCAACAGCATCTCTTTGCTGGCTTTTTGAAAAATTTCCTCTAGCTGTCCTTGAATGCTTTTTAAAACCAGTGATGTGATTATAGCCTGTTTTGGATTTGGCACCAGTTTGTGTCCATTGTGGTTAAGCTTCATGCTGGGTGAAGCACACTTTGCTCTCTTTCTGAGCTGTATGAAATACGAGTATCACAAATGGATTACATTTGTTTATACAGCTCCCCAAAAGTTTGTTTGATCAAAAGGGCAAGGCTGTTGTGTAATTTACACATAGCTGTTGTGTGTCTGTATGTGTGAGCCATCCACATGGCTCTTCGGATGAGTTTAGAGCCATTTCAGTGTCTGTGTCTTTTAGCGTACATAGATGCCGTCAGTAAGCTCTCTGTCTCTATAGCAACGTATCAATTAATTATTACTAAGCACATTGTTGCAACAAGTGCAAACAAACAAACAAACAAATGAGGCATTCTCCGTCATGCACCCCTTCGAGGGCTTGGAGCGGTTTCATCCTCGCCACACTTTGGAGACAATTGAAGGCCTAAATGAATAATTAATGGATTTCCAAACACTCCTCTTTTGGTGGCGCTCCTGTGTGCTTTGGTCTTGTCTATTTATAACAAGGAGAGAGAGTAGATAAAAGCCACGTTTGTCTCATTCAGTTGTAGAAGGGTAAAAAAAATCCTCTCATCCTGTTGGCAGATTATTAGAAACGTGGTTATAACGGACGAACATTATTTTGATTTTTACACTGTAAGCAATAAGGCTATCTCAGCCTTCGGTGTTTGAACAGTAATTTAAACTAATTCATGTGACCTCAATATATTTTGTTTCTTACATCTTGTTTCTTATATCTTATTACAATTCACACCTGGTGTACACTGCAGGGAATGTCAATTCATGTAATTGCATTTAAACATTGCCAATCAATATTTATCTAAGCTTTCAAAAACTATGTACAATGTCATACTTCATTTCATCGACAGTATAATTTGATACTATAAATGTAGGACAATTTTATTAAACAATTACCCGCACCCATTATAACTCCATGCTTTCCTTAACGGAGTAGTATTTCAGTTTTAAACAAAGTGGTGCTTGATAAAGAAAATCTGCACCATGAAAAGTACCAATATTTTTGATCTGTTATCTCAGAAGAGAAAACGTTAAACGTTTATAATAATAGTATATGTGCTAATATATTTTATTTTGTGAACTTAGTTTACTTATATTTAGATGGCCACAACATAAAACACCTAAACAAAAGACAAACATTGGACAATAAAGTCAGAAAACCCCAATGTTTATTTTGTTGGATGTAATGGCCTTGCCACTCAGACAAACCAATTGTGTTTTAGTTTTGTGGTATTGATGGTGCATTAATTATAAAATTTAACAAAAATAAAAAAAAAACTGCAGGATGTTTCTGAAACTATTTATTTATTGAAGCACCTTTCGGTTCTGTTTTTTCTTAGTGAGATCAGCCGACTGGACCTGGGCCTCATTGTGGAGGTGTGGAACAAAGGTCTCATCTGGGACACCATGTTGGGAACAGCCTGGATCCCTCTCAAAAGCATACACCATTCAGAGGAGGTCAGTCACATCTTGCAAACGTCTTGCATTCTTCCATGTTAAAGTGTATATATACCATATAAGTATCACATTCTTATAAATATTATTTTTAATTCAGTCACATTAAGCTATCCAAAAGGTTTCTCTGTCTATGTTGTTAAATGCAATGAATTGATCTGTGTAAACAGGAGGGTCCTGGCGAGTGGATATTTCTGGACTCTGAAGTTCTCATGAAAGCAGACGAGATATATGGGACCAAAAACCCAACACCACATAGAGTCCTGCTGGACACTCGCTTTGAGCTGCCCTTCGGTGAGATTTACTCTTTAAAACCAATCTCTAGTTCTCTATTTTCAACACCAAAATCTCTACCATTTTGTGTGTTTCCTGCATAATGTACCCACCTTTGTATTATTCCAAACCTTCTTTAACCAAGTTAAAATTAAATTTGAGGGCTGTGGTAGAGGGCGATAGACTGCTAATAAATAAAGAATTATAGCCTTATCATATGGCCTCAGAGCACTTAAAATTTTTTTGTCCTTTGTGATGTTTGGCATGCCCATGTAACTTTATGCTCGTGCTGTATGGAAAGAGTATGCTGTGTAGAACACCATAATTTCAATTCAATTTTATTTATATAGCGCTTTTTACAATGTTACATTGCTTCAATGCAGCTTTACATAAAAAACAAAGAATAATAATAAAACACAGAATAAATGTCAGACATGTTAATGGTATTATTGCAAATAATATGGGTGGGATAAGACTAATACTATAGTAGACCTATAGTATGTTTACGAACAAAGAGCTGACTGAACCCATAAAGCTACAAAATTGTTGAGCAAAATACATGCATTCCAGCTTACATAAGGATGGTATATAATAGGCAACATCATGGGACAGTGCTATAAGGGATTTGCAATAGTACCATGAACTACACAACATGCAAAAGCAGCATGCATACATACAAACATAAAATATATACAGTCAAATATTGGATGTTTATAAGCAGTCTCCCAGCAAGCAAGCCAACAGGGCGACAGTAGCAAGGAACCAAAACTCCAATGATATATAGATGGAAAAAAAACCTTGGGAGAAGCCAGGCTTGACCAGGAGGGCCAGTTCTCCTCTGGCATGTTAAAGCTGCAATTTGTAACTGTTTTACATATGAACCGAGTTTATTGTGATGATTTATAGTTAATTATAGATGTAAAACTGATGGTTCCAACTATATTTGATATGTCGGGCACTAAAAAATCGTGCCAACAAAAGCGGTGAGGCATAATGTTACTAATTGCAGCCATAACATCACACTGCTGTGACTAAGCAGGGAAAAAAATAAAGCTAAAAGTTGTCATGTATATATCGGTAAGATTACTAAAGAAGTCTATCAAGTCCTGATGATCTGTCTCCGGGTCATTTCATCCAGTCCCCCACCATCTGGTCTCAGAGTTTTGGTCCAGCTGACTACAGGACCGTGGGAATAAAAGACGGACAGATTTAGTGGGTAGCCAGTACATCTGTTCTTATGGGAAGTGTCCCCGGTTCCGGTTTACTTACTTAATTCAATTTTATTCAATTTTATTTATATAGCACTTTTTACAATGTTACAATGCTTCAAAGCAGTAATAAACTCTACCAGTGTAGAGTTGACAAAACTGGGCTTATATGGTCGTACTTGTTCGTTCTTGTGAGAACTCTGGCCGCTGCATTCTGAACCATCTGGAGTTTTTGGATTAGTCTTGCAGGGCAGCCACCAAATAGGGCGTTGCAGTAATCAAGTCTTGATGTCATGAATGCATTAATTTTTTGGTATCTGGCTTCGAGAGCATGTGTCGTAATTTTGTAAGCTGAAAAAATGCAGTTTTACAAACGTTGGAAATATGGCTTTCAAACGATAAACTATCAAAAATGACACCCAGATTTTTGGCTATTGAAGCAGGCTTTATAGAGCATCCATCTAGAATAAAGCAGTGTTCTATGTTGCTCCGTGTGGAGAGTTTTTG
>JAZGTJ010000940.1:0-10200 GCA_036877575.1 Botia almorhae
TTTAATACAATTTAAAAAAAACATACAATGAAATTAATTTAAGTAAGCATGGCATGTTGAGCGACACTATCAAGTATGCTGCTGTTCCAGTTGCAGGATTACCGGACTTGTGTCCTCCTGTTCTCGGGAGTTCAGACTCCCGAGTCGAACTTGCCAAGTTCAAACTTGGTATTGGGAAACGCCCTCGGTCTCGCATGTGATTGCGTAGAGTACCGACTCGATGACGTCACGCCCAACGCTTCCTGGGAGTTCGCCGATTGGCCGTGTTTGGCGCCGTTCTCGTTTCCATGGTAACATCGAAAGGTTGACTTCAAATACACGTTGAAGAAATCTTAAATTAAAAACCACATTACACAAGAACAGCGTGGACGCTCATGGCAGGTCTGTCCTAAAATGTTTGTATAACATCATGAACAACTGATCTGTTTAGATAAAGAATGGACATTTGAATAAACGTACAAGTAACTGCTTGAAGTCGATCACAGCTACACCATATAACTACCCTAACTAGTACACCAACCTGTCAGGTGTGTAAATAACCACCTGCGTTATCCAATGGGATTACACCTAAACCACGTAAACAACGAAACACGTCAAAAATGTCCATATTTACTCACCCTTTAACTTTCTCTATATTGTTGTTCTTCTTGGAAAACACAGAGGATTTATCAGAATATGTAATTTGCTTTCTTTCTGAAGTTAATAACTGGGCCTGTCCAGCTCCAGACGGAATGAAATGAATCAATGCAGTCCAGGCGCTGTTGTAAATTGTGTTTGTATTGAGAAACAGACGGAAATTGCAGTTGTCATCTCATAACTTCCTATAACACAAATGTATTCCTTTAGAGGGCGCTAAACTGCTCTGAAAAGTCAATCTTTCATTGCTTCAAATGTCAGCATGTTAAAAAAAATCTGACATTTCTGCGGGTCTAATACAGCAGCATGTCACAGTAATGTAGAATTAAACCTGTACAGAATCATTACCTTGTTCTTGCCTTTAACTTTCTCACTTGACCAAGATTGTGTTTTAAAAATGTACACATATATAAAATAATTGCAATTTTTGTAAATAGGATAAGAAACATGTGGTTTCTCATGTGGTTTTGACAGGTTAAAAAATGGTTTGTTATTATTTACACCCATGAAATGGTCTGTACAGAGAGACTTTAATAAATATTGAATTGGATATTCAATGCTCTGCACTGTATTTTTGGGGAAACGCACCTCGGGCGTGTGATAAACTGCACAGTATGTAAATTTGGGATGAAGTGCTGCTCTTTGATGTGGTTTTCTTAGTCACATTAGTTTAATCTTATGATTGTGCTATTGCTGTGTGTCTGCTTGCGTGTGTGTGTGTGTCTGCGTGCGTGCGTGTGTGTCTGCATGCATGTGTGTGTGTTTCTGTGTGCGTGTGTGTGTGTTTCCGCGTGTGTAAGCTGCACCACACACCTGCTCAGATGATCTGACTCTGTCTGAAAGATGAATGTTCTCGTGGGTGCAGCATCCACAAATAAAGCTGCGTCAACATCCCTTAACATCATACCTAAAACTAGACATTTTCTGAAGACAATGTAAGTGGTACTTACTCGTGTCCAATTTGTTTTTTTATTGTGGGTGAGTGTCATGATGTTGCTGTGGTGTTCTGGATGGTTACCATGGTGTTGCTAGGTGATTGCTTGGTTGTTTTGGGTGGTTGTTAGGTGGATTCTTACTGGCCCATGTCAAAGGAGGGCGTCTGATATTCTGGGCTGTGGTGGAACAAGACTAGTGATGTGCTACAATCTCTAACCCGAGTATAAAATAGAGGTGGTTGTATTAACAAGCACAAATATAAAATGATGGTAAAACTTTGTATTCTGTGTTTGCTCCGACAAACACAAATAATTCATCTAAAACATCCATTTTTCACAACAAGTCTGAAATACATAGAAAATATCTTGGAGCAAATATGTGGTCTCCATGGTAACAGCAACTGACCACTGAGTTGCTGTTAGGTTTAAAGCTAGTAAACAGTGGTTGTGCTGCTGGTTTGTTCTTTGCAGTGTCTGTGTGACGGATGGTTGTAATTACATCAGCAGTAGAAGCCGTTTTATTTTCAGCTATTCGTGGACTGTTGCTATGGTAGATCATAAACAGCCTCTGCCGGCTGATCAAAGTTTCCAAGATATTTCTAGAAAATGTAATTTTACGACTAAAAAAGTAAACAAGTGTTTTTCCAGCCGCCTCTGGTATTTCTTTAATAAACTCTTAAAGGAACACGTTACACGCGTTTGTAGCATGAGGTTTTTTACAAACACCCACTTAAGATGTTAATTTGTAGATAATGATTTAAAATCACAATGATTTAAATTTGAGCCTGTTTATCTCTATGAAACTGAATCAATAAAAGGCTATAGCATGTGAGTTGTGTGGCTGACTTTTCTGATATGTTATTTATTATCTTTGCAGTTTGACGGCATCAGTCTCCGTTTAGATGAAAGAGCAGCATAACATTCAGCAGGAATCTGCTGTGTGTTCCACAGAAGACAATCAGCCAGGATTGAAACTACAGAAGCGTGAGTTTATGTTAACAGAATCTTCCCAAGTTTCAGCTGCTCTTTCAAACAGACTTTGCTGGAGAAAACGACACATGATTATAATGCGTTCGTTTTAGTTACAGCGCTTCTGTAGTTTCAGGTTAGTTTTAATAACTGTCTGAGCGGAGAGAGATGTTTGTGTTTTGAACAGTTGCAGATGTCTGCCTCATACATCAAACCCGTTCAGTGCAACAGAACAAGAGCTCCTGTTTTCATTTTAAAATCTGGGTTCTGGGAGAGTTCTGGGAGAGTTCTGGGAGAGTTCTGGGAGAGTTCTGGGAGAGTTCTAGGAGAGTTCTGGGAGAGTTCTGGGAGCAGAAGAATGGAGCAGGTTCAGGAATGCAGTGAGGAAGATATCTGGGCTTCTTCCATGTGCTGAGCTGCAGTTTCTCAGGTGTAACGGCTGAGAGAATCTGCTGCTCAGTTTTATAGGAACCAGAACACGTTTAACTCAGATTTATTGTTGACCCAGAGGGATTATAAGAGATTCCCTGCCCTCACATTTCATTCACATACCTGTCTCTCTCTCTCTGTCTGTCTCTTACTCTCAGTCTCTCTCTCTCTGTCTGTCTCTTACTCTCAGTCTCTCTCTCAATGTCTGTCTCATACTCGCAGTCTCTCTCTCACTGTCTGTCTTACCATCTTACTCTCTCATTGTCTCTCTTGCTCTCTGTCTCTCTCTTTCTAACACACACACACACACACACACACTGTTTGGAGGGAATTGTTTCCACAGCATGTGACTGACACTGATATTAATTAAACCATCCCAACCTTTAAATACAAACAGCGTGTACCGACACACGCAATCACACACACAGTCACACACACGTGAGCCAGTGAGAAATAATGAGTGTGTGCTGGTAAGAGATTGTTCTTAACATTCAGACAGTAGATGATCTGAGGTGGAGAATCTCTCTGCTGCTAGAACCATCAGAAGCTGACGTTACATTTGCCACTGCGGTGCGAGAAACCAGAAATATCGTTAGTCAACATCCCATCGGCATGTCCCTCACCTGTGAGCTGAAGAGAGGCGCTGTTTACTTCTGATGATTCACACGTGTGTGTGTGTGTGTGTGTGAGTGTGTGTGTGTGAGTGTGTGTGTGTGAGCTGTTGAACACACATAAACTCTTTTTGCCAGGATGCTCCTTTCTGACCCTGAAACGTCACCTCTGACCTCTGACCTGCCACAGTATCGACACACAATCCCAGAGGCACACAGCAGCTAAATGTAGAGGACAGGAAGTCATACAGACTTTGGGGTGTCATTTTGACTAGTCAGTAAGCAACCCCCTAACAAACACCTAAAAAAGCCATAGCAACCACTTAGAACCCCCCAGCATCACAGACGAAGCTTTTGCCATGGAAACACTTTTTTCAAAACATGTTATATGAAATATATAAAAATATATACAGAGATTAATGTTATTGTTCCATGTGTCCTTGGTTACAGCAACAGAAAAACAGGAAGTGCAATTAGAAAGTTATTCAGTTTCAGAACGACACATTGATAAACCAGAACCGGCAGAATCATTCATGTTCGGCGTTACGTGTATGTAAAGTCTTTAAACACAGCTGTATTACATGCTGATTGTGTAAACACAGCCTCTCAGCTGGTGAGCGGGCAGAACAGCACAGACTCTGTTAGCGTAACGTCTCATGTCTGACGGCTTCTTGTGTTCGTGGAAGTGAGGAACTTCATTGAGCTACTGCTGTGGAGCTGTTTCAGCTTCCACAACTGACCCTTTATACTCACATGTGCTCATAAATCCCTCTGGGTCATACGCAGAATAAGAGTGTGTGTGTTTGATCAGAGAGACAGATTTGACACCCATGATCTGAGTCCACAAGATTTTCCTCACAGTTTAATTGATGCTTGTCTGTGCATACATTGCTGTCTTGTTTCCAGGGTGTTGCTATGGTGTCCTGAGTGTTTTAGCATGTTTCTGTGGGGTTGCTAGGGTGGTGGCCAGTCTAGTCCTCACATTTCTTTTAATATATTAATCTGTAGGTGTGGCTTGGGTCTCTTCTTCAGTGTGTTTGATATTTTTGTCTGTTTATTGTCCTCTGGCATCATCTGTAACAGTGTTAGCAATATTAACAGTGAAGCTTGTCCTGGTAAACATGACCCTAAAAAACTTTCCCAGGTGTGCGCACTTGCATTCCGTGTGTGTGTGTGTTTAATTATAATCAGAGACTGTTTCTAATCCCTGATGTGTTGAATTTGTAGGCAGTGTTGAGGACAGATGAGATGGTTTCTCTGGTTTTGGGCGTCTTGAGTATCACACACGCAGGGTAATGGTTTAAACATATGTCTCAGCTTGAGGTCTCTGCTGAGGAGGTGTGTGTGTGTGTGTGTGTGTGCGCGTGTGAGAGAGAAGTGTGTGTGTGTGCGTGTGAGAGAGAGAAGTGTGTGTGTGTGTTTGAATTAAGCCTGTTGAAGGTCAGTTTCCTTTAAGGTGCCCTTTAAACACACTCATACCGCTTCTCATCCAAAAAATACATTCTTTCATCCTGCAACACATAAGTCACAACATCTACAGGCGTGTATGTGTGTGTGAGATCGGTGAATAATCTGTAAGACAGATGTACATACGGTCTTCATATGGCTTGAAACATCTACATCATAAAAATGAGAGTAAACAAGAGCGTGTTTTTATGAAATGTCTTTCTGAGCACAGATGAGATTCTCTGCCTGTCTCATGATCACCTCTCTGCCGTTTCTCAGAGAGATCTAAGTTTGACTGCCTGAGGACGAATATCTTGAGGGGGATTATGAACACGAGGAGAGAGAGACAGACATGGAATAACAAAGAGTAAAACAATACAACAGTGTAAATAATGTAGCCTCAGGATTTCCTAAACGTTCCTGCCTGCGAGTTTGAGAATTAAAAATTAAAACATGATTTTGGTGCGAGTAGAACAGAGTTTAATATCTCTTTGTCTTTTCCCAACAAAGACAGAAAGTTTCCTAGTGCTGAAATGAAGTTTAATGTACGAGTGTTAGCTGTGTAGTTGATTCATTCTTCCCTTATGAGGGTGCATTTTAAGAACGCATAAGGATGTAAAAGGGAGTTGTTGTGTTGAAGCATGTTTTGGAATGGAGCATTAGTCTCCTGTAGGATTTCTGTCCTGCTGCTGTTACTGCTGTTGATTCGTGGAAATGATGTTTCCTGCTCAGAGGAGAGACAGTAAATCAGCCTAATTCTAAAGAGACACTCAGAGCTCCCATAGGTCCCCTTACTCTTTACTAGTCTGCAGTCCAGCCCTAACTTCACTCACACACAAGCAGACATCATGAACGCACTCACACACATTACAGAAACACACACACATGCACATCATAGACACACATTACACACACACACACGGGTGACCCCTGTTGTTTACTGACCCGTGGAGGTCATGTCACTTTATAACTGTAGCTAGTGCTGCCAACACACACGCGCACACACACACGCACATGCACATGTTTCACATTATAAAGATAAATTACAGTGGTCAACTTTGAGGAAGCACCACAGAGAAACATCCTGGAACTTCTACATGTATGAGTGACCATGACAGAAAAGATCTTTCTGGAGTCTTTGTCTTAAACAAACTGATACAAATTTGATTAAACAAGTAATAAACAAGGGGAAACATAAAAGTCTTCATAAAAGTAGATGTGATGTTCTCCTCAGAGCTATAGAAATGGAATCACAGCAGTTCTACTGACTCAGAGGTGGTGAGGTTCTGTCTGAAACCCTCAGTACAGTGGTGTCGTTGATCAGTGCTGTACATGTAGTGTACTTCAGTCTACATCACACTTCCCTAGCAAACATGTGACGTGCAGTATTGTAGTTCACAGGTTCTGGGTTTGTTGGATCACAGGTTTTGTTGTCTGTGTTTACTGGGTATGTGTGAAATGGCAGTTATGTGCTTCTAAATCCAGGAGCCAATGTTGGAATGTGTTGAAAGATGTTTTGTTGGGCGGTCAGTGTGTGATATAACCACAGAGATTTCACTTCAACTATAGTCTCTTTTTTTAACAGACTGTTTTTGTTCATTTTTCGTTTGTTTACTGTTGTTTCTTGCTTGCTTGTGAACAAACAAACACTATTTAACACCATGATCATCCTTCGTTTTTAACATACCATCGTGTTTAGCTGGGCGTCTCTGGACTCAGTAAAACATCTCTCAGTCAACAAAACAAATACAAAGCTCTGTTGAACACTGACAGTTTGTGCCTTCCCACTTTTTTAGAACAAAAACATTTTGCACATCTTTTAGTGTGTTATTTTGTGTTTGTGTGTGTGTGCGCAGATTAAAGACAAGCGTTTAGTCAGATTGATACTGTCTTTACAAGAGTACTTAAAAACACTTTTTTGTAATAAATTGCCACTTTGTTTGCACGTTGGTTTATTATAATGGAATCATTTATTTTTTGATCCATTCCAAATGTCATGTAAAAAAGATTCAGATGTTTCATAAACCGTTAGTTGATATGAAGTCAAATCTCAATGAAGAGATTAAACTGAAGCCCAATTCTTAAGTTTTCTTCAAGATGTTCTGAATCAGAATGTTGTGAATCAGGGGTGTGAATTTCTGGACTTTAACTGCCTCGTAAATGTAATTTCATTCAACGTACGATTGATTGATGCTGTTTTTATACAGTCAACAGTTTCTCAGTCTGACTAAACAATTTCACATTGCTATGCTTTTGTTTGCTAATCTGAACCTTGTGTTTGAATTAACGGGGTGTCGGGTCTGAAACAAAAGGCTCTAATTAATTAAATCTGACTGATTAAATGAAAAATCCTTTCATTCTTTTCAGCAGTTTCTCATTGAAATTCACTATTGATGTTAGTCGGAGCTTCTTGCACTAAAACAGATGTCATTTGGAGATGGTAAAACTTTAATAGTTTTGCATCTTAAATCTTTGCATCTTAAATGTTGTTCAGCGGGGCGGCTCCAGTGGCTAAACATGATTGGCTGCTGATGTCATTTTGGGCGGTCATATAGTAATCATTTCTGTGACAGCTTCTAACATCTAAGTTAGATGAGTTGTGTGCACTGGGGAGTGAACTTCATGTTCTCAAACGCTTGTGTGAAGATTGTCGAATGTTCTCAGGCCAGCCATACATTATTAGAGTGTTTGATGGCAGAACGTCCCAATTGATCAATCAGAATGAAGTGTTCTAGAAAGGGTGTTGAACACAAGACATGTGGTCAATCGTAAGTTGTATGAAGTTTCATTTAGTTTGGATCAGACGAATCCTTCCTGAGCGCTGTAACGGATCTGTTCATGTGGACAAGATTTCCTCTCACCACCCCAGAGTCATCCATCACAGTTACTGACACACAGAGTGTGTGTGCGTGTGTGTGTGTGTGTGAAAGAGAGAGAGAGACAGACCACACGACAAGGATATCTAACCCCACCCGTCCCTTGAGCTACTGCAGTAACTGCTTCATCAGCCTGGAGAACACACACACACACACACACACTTATATACTCTGTGTGTAACAACAGCAGAGAAAAAACATCATTGTGCAAACAGACCTCACCGCATCAGTTTAAATGAGTTTTTGTAATTCAATACCAGGGTTATAGGAATACATTACATGTTTTAAAATGAAAATATTAAAAACATTATTAGATTTAAAGTTAATTATTGGGGAACAGTGTCCTCGCAGTCTAAAAATGGCTCTATTATAATGTGTATCTAGAAACAAAAGAACTCAGTGATACCTCCTCTTATAACTGTGTGTGTGTGAGTCATTGTTTTACCCCTGTGTCCAGTGTTTCGCTTATAAACGATCTACAGCTCTTGTAGTCTTAAACAAACACACACTTTCACCACAGCAGTTTCCCAGCATCCTTCACTGCGCCGCACGTGTGTGGATGCGTGTCGTGAGTCACACAACAGAGCCGTAACACCTTGTTAGTGCTGTTCATTTCCTCTGATTAACTCTACTGAATCATTGCGGTTTAGCTAGCAGATTGGGGTCTGAATCTTCCTGCTGCTACCCAGCAGAATCACCGCAGGTCCAGCCTGGAGTTCTGCTTTGACAGACTTTGAAGTGGTTTTGTGTTCTTAGCAGGGAGAGTTGCTGTTTTACCCTTTACGAGGCGCTGGGCGAATCCATCTCAGACAGGAGGGGCCGAGGAGAGCGGACGGGCGTGTGGAAAAGAAAACGATGCAAAGAAAGTCAATATTCTCAACAAAAGTCATTTTTCTCGGTTAAGAAAGAGTCTTTGTGCTGATACGCCCGTGGACGCGCTGCTCCACTGCATCATGGAAAACCAAAGCAAAGAAACACAGGTTGCGAATAAAAAGCACCAAAAAAGGAGACGCATTGCACAAGCTGAAGGGGATGTTTAAATAACGGCGCCTTCCAGAAGCTCTCTCCTCCGTGCCAAATGGTTTGGCTGTCGGCTGAGGGCGTTTTCTGCCTGACTCTCTCTGCCAGTGACAACAGCAGAGCTCAACAAAACTCTTCAGGATACTTTTATAAACGCCTTCCTTTGCCTCCGGACTGACGCATCATGCATTAATACGTCTCATAAAACAAGTGCTGAGTACAAACTGTACATAGAATTGACTGAAAGTGTCTTAAAGAGCCAAAGTACAGACAGCATGACGTTTGTGTTTAACAGGTGACAAAAAATCACAACTTTAATTAGAATCATGTCCTCAGATCTGCCCATCCTACGAGACAGTGAGGGACTATATATATATATGTATATATATAAAAATGTAACTATATCAAAGTCTGTTTATCATGAGGATTTGAATGGAAACCATTGTACCGTGATGCCTCTGTCTTTGTGTACACCATCTCTTGGCGTATCTCTTTTTAAAACACGTGTGCCATCGTGTCCGTCTAAGGTTCACTGGGATTTTTTCAAATATTTGCATTTTTTGTTAGGAAATATTCATTGAATATTTCTGTGAATTCCACATAGCAGCTGAAGATTTTAACTGTTCGGTCACTGGTCACAGATAAATGCCTCAACCAGACATTCCAATAAAGTTCAATTTCATATCCGTTCAACAGAGTAAAGTTTTGTGCTTGAATGTGAGTCACGCTTTTGTGTTCATCTCAGATTTTCCATGACATTTGAAAGCACTTCTTTTTGCCAGACAGGCTGCAAAGTTTTTCTCTGTCAAATTGGAAATGTTTGGAAGTCTGTTTTTGTCCTGTGAATCTCTTTATTCCCTTAACATTCCCGGTATCAGTGAGAGGACACATGGAAAATGCTTTACGATTTTCACGCTTGCGTACCAAAACGGCTTACAAGAAAGTGAGCATTGTGTTACAAGCGAAAACCAGACCAGGTAGTAAAGAGCAACTCACACCTTTCCACAGTCAGTCTATTCATGTGTTCATCATAATGCCATTTCCACAGTCAGTCTATTCATGTGTTCATCATAATGCCATTTCCATAGTCAGTCTATTCATGTGTTCATCATAATGCCATTTCCACAGTCAGTCTGTTCATGTGTTCATCGTAATGCCATTTCCACAGTCAGTCTGTTCATGTGTTCATCGTAATGCCATTTCCACAGTCAGTCTATTCATGTGTTCATCGTAATGCCATTTCCACAGTCAGTCTATTCATGTGTTCATTGTAATGCC
>JAZGTJ010000940.1:10250-71395 GCA_036877575.1 Botia almorhae
AATGCCATTTCCACAGTCAGTCTATTCATGTGTTCATCGTAATGCCATTTCCACAGTCAGTCTATTCATGTGTTCATCATAATGCCATTTCCACAGTCAGTCTGTTCATGTGTTCATCATAATGCCATTTCCACAGTCAGTATGTTCATGTGTTCATCATAATGCAGTTTCCACCGTCAGTCTATTCATGTGTTCATCATAATGCCATTTCCACAGTCAGTCTATTCATGTGTTCATCATAATGTTATTTCCACAGTCAGTTTAGTCTTGCCTGTTGCTCTGCACGTGGGATAGAAATATGGAATGACATTCAGATCTTTTTGTTGTTTTGTGTTTTATTCTTTCTTTTGCAGATAAACTGTTTTGAAGAAGTTGTTTTAGATTTACTTTTAGGTTCTCAGACCTCTAGAAGCATCCAAACCCGACAAACATTCAGACATTCTTCAGACATCATTACTGGAGTTGATTGATTTCAACTCAAGACCGTCTGTTATGCAAACAAGAGCAACTGGTTTATTCCACTCTGGTGGTCTGTCTCGCTTCGAGAGTCTGTGGACTGGACTACAACAGTCACGGCTCGATTCTAATTCAGAACGGGTCAAAAATGTTGTTAAAATTCAGCTCTGAGGGGCTCGCTTAAACGGGTAATGGCAGATAGTTCTGCGCTTCAAAATTTTGCGGAATAAACTGGTTCATAATAGATAACACACCCTGTGGGAAATCTCTGAGGTGTGAAGGATTTCAAGGCATTTCTGTGTTTGAGGACAGAGGTCAAACTCCGTGGAAACATTTGACATTTAATGGCTTGGATTTCATTTAGCACTCATGGTAATTAAAATAATGTGTATGGATTCTTAACATGCGAGAACCCTGAGAACACCCAGTGTATGTGTGTGAGATTGTGTGAGAGTGCTGGAGGTTAATAAATTCATGTAGTTACAGGCTGGGACCCCTAAACAAGGAGGTTCATTTGTGCCCACAGAGTTTCTAATGGCTAATTGCCCTGCTAATGTTTCCCCCAGACACTAGTGAAGTATTAGAGAGCCATTTACTCCCCCCCCAACCCAACACACAATACACGCACACACACCACATGCAGATATGCTCTGAGCACAATACACACACTCTACATACACTTCACACAGTATGGTGGTGTGTTACTGTCTGTTGCTGTAGAGTTCTGTTGTAAACTGTGCTGTGTCGATTTGTGCTACAGATTGTGTTGCAGTATAAGTTAATATATAGACTGTTTTTATAGTTTGTTGAGCTCTGTGACTGACAGATTTCCTTCTCTGCTCTTGGAAGATTTTTTCTCCAGTTTATTTTAAGCTCACAGAATTATGGGATGACGGAATAGAGCGTTACTGTGAGTCACAGAAATACGCTTGTTACCCCACCCTGTCCACTAACAGCCACCTCTGAGCAGCACACGGCTGTCTGAGAGCGGGTTATATTTATCCCTTTAGCTGCAGAGGACCCGTGCCAGAGCTCCAGCGTGTCTCCAGAGAGAGACTTTCTAAAGAGACGTCTGAAAATTACCCAGAACGCCTGGACTGCAGAGCAGAAGTCAGGCCTGACACGCAGACATGCTAAAGGATCCCAGTGGAAACTTCCAGTGTCGCCCACCGTTTACAGACTCACCAGAGAGTATTAGAACCACTGAACAAATGACTGCAGACATTTAAGAAATAAAGGTTCTCAATGGTTCTTTGAAGACCGTCTTACCAAAACCATTTTTAGTTATATCATATATATAAAACTTTATATTTTTACATTAGACACTTAACACAATTTTGCCTTTGTACTATGAACATGGTGATGTCATGGTACATTTTGGCAGTTTCTTTTGTTAGTGGTATTTTCAGATCAGTGTGTTATATCTAGGTATCATCTATAAAAGTGAAGCCCTCTTGGGTTCCTTAGAAAGACCCTCTTGAGTTCCTGCTTTAAAGAACCATAAAACCATTCAAGCAACAGTAGAAGATTATCTAAAGAACCACAGAGCTGAAGATGGTTCTCTTAAGACATCACTTGAACTTTAAAAGCTTCTGTTATGGCTTCAGGCTGTAAAACTCTTTTAAGATCGTGTATTTTTAGTGAAGTCATGGGATTTGTGTTCCTACAATCAGTTTTTATCTTTACACCATGTGCTATAAATACAGTGCTGTGTTAATGGCTGTTCTCAGATATATTTCATGAGTTCTAAGGAACTATGAGAATACATAACATGTCTTTACATCTGTCTGTTACAGCACAGCCTTCAGTCTTAGCAGTTGGCACTCTGGTGAAAGAGATACGGGGCTTCTGATGGTGTTTTTGAGCCAAGATGGTGGCCGCTGGCCTGGTTTCCTGATCAGCAGACTGGAAACAGTGCGTCTCTGAGGAAACTGTGTGATTTTTGTGGTGTTCCCTGTGCTTATGAGTCATGCAAACTTCCCCTGAGGGAGGAGCAGACCAGCTCGATCTATCATCTTAAACAGTCCCTCATTACGGCTGAAAATTTCATAGTGAACCCATAAAGCTCTCATTTCTCACTGGACTGTGAAGTGTTCCAGATGTTTCTTAATAAACAGCCCCAATGAGAGTAATATCTTTCTAATCATGATCAGAATCAAAGGATTTTGTTTTTAACACCCGTAGGGCTTGTCTTCTCAATGTCTCCATCGGTGAATACACTCCTTTAGCAGAACAAAATCACAATGGAGATTTCTTCACTATATTTACTTATCCTAGACAGCCGTACCATTAAACGGAAAGCAACTGAGATGTTGGTCTGCATCTCATGCGTATCAGATGTTTCTCAAGAGAAAACCCTCGAGTTTAATATCTGAAAGTTGGAGTTCCCAGCATGAACAGAAGTAATAGTCATGTTTGTCTTGGCAAGAATGACTAAGAAAAGCTGGTAGGAGTTTATTTAAGGTTAATTCTGAATTTGCGAGACACAGAAGCGGTTAGAACAACACGTGCATACCGTGGCATTACTGTAGCCCGTGAGTGTGTGTTTTAGAGTCTGTGTGCCGGTCTGGAGTGGTGGTTGAGTGGTGATCTCAAAGGTAAATTTAACCTGATCCATGTTGACAGTGATTCAGGCCAGCAGCCACTGGAGGAGACGACTGCCCATACCAGACCATATATTTACCCACAATCCCTCTGTCTCTCTCACATGAGATTATATTGACTACATATAAAATGACAAAATATGGAGTTTGTCTTTATGTCTTCCCTACAGTCTGGTATTGTAGAGGTTAGTGTGTGTGTGTGTGTGTGTGTGTGGTGACAGATCTTTTATTAAAGAGGACAGTGTCTCAAGCATCATGCTTTCAATATTTCTGCAATGTTTCCGGTTTGGCCAGCAGGTTTTCATGCAGTTTATTCTAGACAAGAACTGACCACTGACACACCTCTGATGAAAGGTAAAATGACCAACCACAGCTCACTTTATTCTAGAGGGTATTTAGATTCAATCTAACATCAAATTACAGCTTGTCCACTTAGACAGGAAGGCAGTTATCTGATGGACATGCAAAATGTTTTTACACAGCATTTTGGGTGCACTGTAGCCATGCTGTGTGAGGCTGAACATTGGTTCGGACGGACAGATTTACAGCTTTCAAGATCCACAAAGAAATCTTAAAGCATTTGTCTCATTATTCAATCACAAACAGTGTGAGCCGAGAGATCAGTGAAGATAAATGTTTGCCTTCTGTTTTCGAGACGCCCGCAGTCGCGCTGAATATGGCCTCTCTCAAAACTAATCTCATCAATTTACAAATGCAAATATTGTGTTTATTAATGTGATGTGCAGGGCTGCATAAACATATATTACCCTGACAACCGTCCAATCCAAACATATGCAGCCCTGTCATCACAACACACACTCACAAACTCCTCGTACAGAACCACCTCAGAGGCCTGTTTGTGTAGCCATGGTTACAGAATACTAACTGTGTACTGCTTACTAAGTCTTAGTAATATCCAGTCAGCCCATTTGATCATGATTCAGTTCAGCTATGACAGGGTTCCTGTTCCGTCTGATTAACACAGAACCATTTCATAACAGCTGCTGATCCACCAGCCTCACCCAACAGAACCCAACGGAACAAATAATGATCTGAACTCACATCCTGTCTTACATGGGTTGGTCCAAACTCCCGCCATTGGTCGAGTTAATGTAGTTTGTTAGGATGCTTCAACAGATCAATATTTTGATGTGTTCACACTGTTGAAGGAATAACTGTTGACGTGGTTTTCTTACAGTTCTCTCTGCCTGTGAAACTCAGATAGGAGGAAGTATTTTAAAATTAGCTCATTCTAAACACGTTACAGCTTCGCATTTCATTTTTTTAATTGAGTCTCTTACTTTAACCGCAATTTCTGCTTTTTCTTTAAATACTCAGGGACGAGTTGATGTTTGATGATTTCTATGGTAATAAACATTAAGCCAGAAATTCACAGTGAACGTTTCAATGAGTTGAAGATTCAACGAGTTGATTCCTGACCAAAATTAACATCTCTCTGAACAGCTGTGTGCCCGCCCAGCCCCACCCAGCCCCGCCCCACGCATCTGTACTTCAGCTGGAACTGGAGATCTCAGGTGTGTGGATTCATACATCACTCTTATTGTATCAGCACATGGTGCTCATATGGCATCTAATGATGCAGGAAATCAATGTAAACAAATGAGGGTGTGATGGCAAAGCATTCTGGGTAGTTTATGAGCAGCTCAAACATTCTGCATAGTTCTGCTCAGCCAGCGTGTCGCTGTAGAAACTGAATGTGCGTCGCAGGTTTTTCTGCTGTCGGGTAACAGCTCAAGGCAGCTGTTGATGGAGCAGCACTTTGATGTGACGCACAGAACAACGACGCTTCAGTAGCGTTAATTAAACTGCAGATCTCACAGCTGACTCTAAAGATTTTAGAGAGAGAGAGAGGAAAGGCAGCTGATCACACCTCTGAATGTGACTCTTTATTTAGGGACCTCCGATCAGCATGAGCGCACTTCCAGCTCGCCCCGCGCATGCCAAACCCTCAAACACACGCACAGACCCCCGAACGGAAACGCAGAGAGAGAGAGAGAGAGAGAGAGAGGGAGGGGATGCAGAACTGTGGGATTATTGTATACCGGCTCAACAAATTCAAGCTTCACAAGTATGAATGAGTTTTTCTGTGAGAGACGCAAGACACACACACACACGCATGAAACGTATCCAGCATATTCTTATAAAAAGTGACATCAATGCAACTTTCAAAACTTTTGCTCTACTGCTCAAACATGCACCTCAGACACACACTAATGTTCTGCACATCTGGTTTTTGTAGACATAACACACAGAGTTAAAGTTTGCGTCTTACCTCCATGAACAGTTTGAAGCAGGTACAGCAGGTACAGCAGGAGCGGACACACGGCTCTCATCTTCACACTTTAGTCCGAGTTTCTGACTCTGTGTGGTCACTTTGGGACAGGGAGCGTGCGCAGGGTGTACTCATGAAGGGGGCGGGACGGCCATGGATGAAAATGACACCCTAAACCCCACCAAATACAGAAAGAGAGAGAGAGCCATCCCCTCACACACACCCCTGCCCAACCCAATAACGCCCCCTTGGAAAACTACACCTCATGTTTCTCCACCCTTCCTGTCTTCATCATCTGCTTCTGCTCTGTTTGAATGAGCTTCTATTCAGAGATCTTCAGAGTTTCTCCACATCAGATCTCAATGCTGTGGCTCATTGGGAACACGCATGTAAAGGTTCTCATGTAATTCAAAAAGGGTTTTACAGACAGATACCTCCAGCCCTGTGTGGTAAACTTTAGTGTGTAATCTGTCTTGCAGCATCTGTGTGTTTGGTTGTGCATGAATAATACATATTCTGTGTGTTGTTATTTTCATTTAGATTTGCATCTGATTGATAAAATGAGCCAAAAATCCTAGACCTACAAAGCAGATAACCAAGCAATATCTAGTGACTGGAAAACCTACAAACTTGGGGTTGGACATAAGTTAGTGTAAAACTGCATACCAGCCACCCAGAACATTACATATTTTGACTCATTTCATCTCTCTCTCTCTCTTTCTCTCTCTCTCTCTCTATATATACATATATACATATATATATAAAATGTGTGTGTGTGTATATATTAGTATATATAGATATTAAATATTGCTTGGTTATCTCATTTATGATATATATAAATATGTGTGTGTGTGTGTGTGTGTACTGTGGCATAAAATTGATCTACATAGTAACAAGACTGTCAAATCAGATCAGTTTATAGACTTAGTTTGGACTTAAGCTAAAAAGGGTCTTAACACACTCACACACACACCACACACACTAACCAAAACCAGACGTGACCCCGACTCCATGTCTGCTGCTGTGCTTCTCTGATTACACAGACTCTGTGTGTGTGTGTGTGTTATTTCTCACCCTTTGACAGCAGCACCCTAAAAAAACACTGGTAATAGTTTCCAGATCTTCACAAAGAGCCATTCTTAAAATCATAGTGTCAAAAATAAATGATGGTTGTGTGTGTGTGTGTGTGTGTGTGTGTGTGTGTGTGTGTGTGTGTGTGTGTGTGTGTGTGTGTGTGTGTGTGTGTGTGTGTGTGTGTGTGTGTGTGTGTGTGTGTGTGTGTGTGTGTGTGTGTGTGTGTGTGTGTGTGAGATCGTTCACTGTCAGTTTTTCTGCGAGATGGTTTTCTCATGATGTAATGTGGGATTTGACACGCACATGTTTATATTCGTCACCTCAGGGCTGCTGTATCGCTGCATGGCCACACATCTGGTGTCTGTTTCTTCATATGAATGATATGATTCAGAGTTTAAAGCTGCTCGAAGCACTTTTTAAATGCTAAACATTAATGTTGCTGGCGCTTGACAGATACTGTAGCCCTAGAAAGTATTTTAGCACTCAAAACACATTTAATATAGTACATAAGTGAAGTGTCCTGAGACGTCAGGCTGCTCTCTGTGTTAGGGTTTGTAAACAGCCAAAAAGTTGTTTAGCTTGACCTGTGTGTGTCAGCCAATCAGAAGGTCAGGCGGGGTCACCTGACATGGGCATGTCAGGATTTTTTCTAACATTCCGATTAAAGTGTCACAGCTCATAGTAACCCTAAGCATCCTGTAAAATCAGAGTGATGTGATTGGTCGATAAGGTATTTGTACACTCTAAAATTTGATAGGTTGATTGGCAGATCTGTTTTTAAATGCTGCATTTTATAGTGCAGTCTGGAACCGTAGCTGTAATTCCAGCGCTTTTTATTTGTATTGTACAATCCACTGTACATTTATAAGCAGATTTTGTGGAATGTTTGTCTGTAAACAGAAAGAAGATCCAGCTATTATATCACATGTCCGGTACTGTAGATGCTGCAGCGTTTGTAGCTTAATTTAAACTCGTTATCCACGTTAAGAAAATAACTCCACAAGTAAGCTGCAGTTTAATGTTTCAAACAGAGATGGCGGTAGAGAGGCAAAACGTTACAGATTGCAGCTTTAACAATTTCATATTATGAGCAGCTTGTAGCTTGACAAACTGCAGTTTCTCAACACGCGATTGACTGGAATGCTGTTTCAGATGTACTTCAGTAAATCACGATTAGCCGAGACAGCGTTCTGTTACAGCGCATCCGTTATCGTTTATCACAGGAGCATATAAAACATTAAAACATGACAGTACTGTATTCAGACACTCGCGCTGACTCAGATATGAGTCACTCAGTGCAGAATACAGTCAGTGGCTGTGATGTTTCAGTCTGTCTGGACTTCATTAATCTGACAGTGTGTAGGAAACAAACATTCATGCGTCGTGATGCTGTTCTTGGTGTGGATCTTCCAGCAGAGCGAGATGTTGAGGAAAGGTGAGGGGTCTGATGATGAAGCCTCTTCTCACATTGTTTGTTGTAGGCGTTCTGGATGGTGGGCGGAGACGTTCTTTGGATGAACTGGGCTGTCTTCACCACATGCTGGAGAAAAATCTTGTTTTAATGCCGTTGCTACGGTGTGCTTGGCGGTTGCTAGGTGTTTTCTTAAAGGCCTAAGTCAAAGGAGTCTCTGTGATTTTCTTGTCTGTAAATATGGCCTGGGATACTTCTTCAATGTAGATTCATGTTTTTCAAAACCCACAGAATTTGAGATATATTTTGTGTCTGTAGCACAAATAAAAGACAAACTACAAGTTTAATACAAAAGAGCTTTAAAGAGCTTTTTCCAGCTCTAAGAGTCAAGGTTGCATTTCTGATAACCGTCTCTGAATGTGTGGGCAGCTGGGGTAGTTTTGAGAACAGCGCACCCTGGTGGATGACTTCTTACAGAGGCAGATGTTGCTTCTTATTTCTTCTGCAGGTCTCTAATCGTGACTTGAGTTTGGGCCAGACTGTCAGGAGAATTTGAAGCTCGGATGTTTCCGGTATTCCAGCAGAACTGCTCTAGCGGTCTCTCCTCAGCCAGGAAACACGTGCTCACCATGAAGCTGCAGGACGTGATTTAAATCGCTGCCAGTATTGTTTGTCAGACATTATAAAAGCTTTTCAATGTCAATTTAGAGTCACACTAATGCCAGCATAGAATCAACGTTGTGCCAACGTCTGGCCAGCGTTCTGTGTGTGTTTGTGGCTTCTTGCCATGGACCATCAGTAGATAAACTGATGGTTCTATATTAGATATCTCTAATGTTTATTTCCAAACAGAGAGAGAGAGAGCGAGATACTTCTAGATCCCTGATGCGCTTCAGTTCACTGGAAAGCATTCTAAGCCAAATGCTAATTTTGTCTCGGGCCCTGGAATTTAAAATCATGTGTTAAATTGACCGTTTTTGGACCATATAAAGTGAATATTAAGTTTCACGTGATACTTTTTCACACTTTAAGACTGCTGTATGTAAAAGGAATGTGTTGTGATTGGCTAACGTTCGTGTATGGTTCATGAGGGTGTGCTGAACAGCTCAACACTGAAGAGGTGTTGATGTGTAAATGTTAGGGCACATATGTTAATGTCAGTATGATTGTCGCGTCACATTTGTGTTTGGTCTAGTGAGGGAGCTTCGCTTGTGAGCACTACAGTCAGTGGTGTACCACATGGGTATGAAATGGGACCTTGCCCACAGGTATTGACGTCATGTATGAACATTATTAGTGGGGGTGATACAGTGGTGCCTGTTATGGTGACTGCTAGTATATGACAGTGACTAAAGTGTGTCTACATAGTACGTTTATCCGTTTTATTTGTGAATACATTGAAATATAAAGTTTTTTATTATATGATCCCTATAAAACTCTAGTACAAAATTACACACGCTTGCATTTTTGTGTACACGCAACGCACATTCAAACATTTTACCTGGAGTGAAGGTGACTGGGGACCAGATGACAAAATTTCACCCCTTGCCCCCTGAAACAGGGTAAAAAAGTGAGACAAAGAAAAGTCAATAATTCCAGCGTGATGTCCCTCTAGCCATCAACAATAGATTCAGAGGAGCAGGAGACCTTTCAAAGCTTCCTGTCTCTCTGTCTCTCTGTGTGTGTTCATGGTGATGTGAGTTCCCTCAGCGCAGAGCTCCTCGTGAGTCTGACTAGACTCCTGTTCCCTCACGCTGGGAGAGGTGAGGAGAGAGAGGGAGAGGAAGTCCAAAAGAACTCATCAAAAATCTGCAGGAGTAAAATGAACCGCAGCAGGAATGTGAACAGGAAACCCTTTGAGAAATCAACACTCCTTCTCTCCCTCTTTCTGTCTCTCGCTCTCCCTCTCTCTCTTAGACTGGTAAGATGTGGAAAAATGGGGCATTTGTGCAGTGTGTGTTTGATGAATGTGGAATTACAGCACACCAAAGTATTCTGTAAAAGGGGATCAGGAAAAGAGAGATGCCGGGTGGGAATGTTGTGACTGGTGTGTTGTTGTGGGGACGTGTGTACTTTCTGTGACGTTAAAATACTTCCATCTTAATGTGCAGAGATAAGTGTGAGACATTTGTAGGTTCATTTCCACAGAAGGTGTAAATAATAAGTCAAAACTTGCTCTGTTTGTGTGAAACGTTCTTGGTGGGATCTTCTATTGGTCAGAAACTGTTTCTGTTTAATGGTGCTAGTACCGCAGAACGTACACATCTTCCATTCGTATTATATTTTATTTGTGGTTATAATTTAACCAAGAAATCATGACCAGGAGTGAAACAAAAGACTTTAACTGATTACTTTCCCCACACAGACGCCTCAGCAATTAGCTCAATTGTAGTTTGTTGGTTTATTACTGTAGTACCATCAATGTTGTGTTAGCGTGTGTGGTCGCTACAGACTTTGGTCAGGCACTCTGGGTGTTACTTAGCTAGAATTACGTGCAAAGTGAACCAGACTTCATGCTGAGAGACAAAAAGTCTGCCCAACCTTCCACGACGCACACACGCACACACACGCATGCACAAACACACACGACACACACGCACACACACACACACACACATACACAAACACACACGACACACACACACACAGGAAAGCAGTTTTTTTTTGATGGTCTGTATTGGGTTTTCGAGCGTTCAGTGTAGATGGTTATTGAGTTAGTGGGTCAGACAGATTCTGGTCTCACTGTGTTTAAATAAAACAGCAGAATATTGTTGAGAGTTGATCTGAATAGCAAACAGCCTCTAGTTATTGAATGATACAGTCAGAAAGAGTGGATGAACACAGGCTGCTTTTATCTCATACTGTGATATTCAAACTGTGCTGCAGAGCATCACCGAGCATCACAGAAAAGTTTATTGTTCCTCAGTTCAATAGTCTGCAACAATAATTTGTCTGTGTTTTCAGCTCTGGGTTCTGGAAGCGTTTTCTCATTCATTTTCTCCACAGAACTCGTTTATTGAACGTTTTTCTGCAATGACAAAGATGAATAATAAAAGCGAATCAGAAAAATGACATTATGAGGAAATGAATGAGCAGCTAGTTAATCTCCATGACTGATGTATCAAACCAGTCCTGGTTTCTGTCTCTTGTTAATGTGTTTTCTAACATCGCTGTTACTAGATAAGCTAGTCTACCTGAGGACTGACTAGCTGGTTGTTAGAAGACTTATAAGGGATCATTTGAAAATATCGGCTGAAATCATGTCATGGTTGGGTTGTTTTCATGGTTTATAGTCTATCGTTACAATCAGTTCCTTCATGAAGACTTTGAACACAAAGGAGGGGCTGCAGTGGAGTTAAAGATGACTGGTTGATTTAATGGGTGTGTATCAGACGTGAACACTCTCAGTGATGGGCATCAGTCCATCAGCCCTGCGGGTGCACGTGAGGGGCTCACATCAGGAGATACTCACCCAAACATCATAAAGTCCCAGATAAACACACATAACAGCACAGAGAGAGTGTTGTGGGTGGAGAGATTACATTCACTTACAACGATCTTCATCATCAGCAGCTGCTAATAAAGTTTCCTCAAGGGATTCTGACAGTGAAACACCAAAACAACCGCAGAAACAACCACCAACTGTGGTACAAGATACGATCAACACAGAACCTCCTGGAATCAACACACACAAACACACACACACACAGTGCTCACCTCTTCGCTGTACTCACAGGCTTCAGTCAGATGAGAAAGAAGAGAAATACACTCACGCAGCCTGCAGGGGGAGCTGTTGATCAATCATCTGCAGAGAGAGAGAGAGAGAGAGAGAGAGAGAGAGGCAGCAGGGAGACAGCCAGCCAGTGTTGTTTGGCAGTAAATCTTGTGTTTGTGAGCAGATGGAGACACTGAATTCCATTTATAATTAGACAAACCTGATGAAGACAAACTGATAGTACTGCAGCTCTCTGTCCTCTTGCCCTTAAACACACGTTTATTTCGACACCTACATGAAAATCTACTGGTGACTTCTTCACTTTGTGTTTGTGACAGATTAACATACATTTAAAGAAATGAGGATAACATAAATATCTGAGCGATGAAAAGCACGATTTTCTGCTGTCTGAGCTCCACGTCTGGACATCCACCAAATGGTTTTGTTTATTGAGCTGGTGATGTTTCATGTTTCCATATCTTACTCTTATAGAAACCTTTATGCACTTTTATATAAGACACAGTTTAGTAGAACAAACGGGCCGCACACACATGGCTTGACGACACACAGTGTGAACATTCATGCGATGGGAGATGACTTTACAGTGGTTGTCAGTTGGTTCTGCTACAGGAGCAGATTTTGTTTGGTTTTTATGGTTTTCGGCGATGAGGTCATTCTGTGCAACCTGCCCTTGCTGGCATCTGTTTAATTTGGCTGGTGCTTCAACCAAGTGACACGAATTTGTGGCAGTATATTGTAGAATTTGCCCATATCTTTTCTATGTGAAACATTTTCTCAGTTCTTAAAAGCGTTATTTTAACGCTATTTGATGTTTTTATATGATTTAATATGGCTATATTCACAAAAATATGCTTATTCTCCTTTATATTGTCCTTTATAGACCTGCGACTCATTTCCTGCTCGTGACCCTCCAGCTGAGTAGTGCTGCTCTCAGTCTCACCATCCACTCAAATGATTGTGTCAATTTGTGCAATATTCACTAACAGATCCTGCAGGTGTGTATCTGTGTGTATGAGAGTGTTTTCTCCTGCATGCCTTCTTCAATAAAACAGATGTTTTATAATGGAATGAGATGAGATTTCTAAGAATATCGCACTGTAAATCTGTTGTGAAATATTGAGGCACTGCATTTATTCTTTCTGCATGATTAAATAAAGCTGCGCCGCGGGCGAGCGCGCGGTCGCAGGGGAATCTCTGCTGTCTCCCGCATCTAATGAGAAACACAGGAAATATTTTTACCTTCTCCGATCTTCCCCATCAAAATAACGCCGAGCGGCACTCTCTCACCGCCTGAGTAATGCGTTTATCTCATCTGCCTCTGTCCTGACAGGAAATCCTCTAATGAAGGAATCACATGAGATTTCCACCCTCTAATGTGCCTGAACGCTGCCTCAGAAGGTTGTTTTGAAATCAAAAACGACGTATTTGTGTTTCTCTAATAAATGTCCGTGGTTTTACTCAGCAAGAAAATTCATAATTTTATAGTTAGCATAACAAGGCTGTAGAACAGGACATACAATGAACAGGTTCATGTATTGCACAACAGTTTGTTCTGCTTTTCTGCTCTGATTTAGCTGATGGTGTTAAATTAAGGTGTTGTTTAGGCAGTCACAGGCGGTCTGTGTGTGCGTGTGTTGCCTGGCGACTGTTGGTCGATTCTGCTTTGACTTTGATTTTTATTGTCAGTGTAAAAATAAATCAAATAACTGCTATGCATAAAAGTGTCTGTTTATAGAAGTGTTTATAGAAAAGAGATATCAAACGAACACGTGTGCTGTTATATTTAGTATCAGCGCTGCTGTGAATTGAATGGAGACACAAAACTGAAGACCAAAGTTCAAGTTCTCCCGCATGCACAATAAGACCAAGAACATCTGTTAGGAAACCAAACGGACATTTCATCCTGATGCTGCCAGCACACAGCTCAGTTCTTAGCAGTAAAATCTGTTTGTGCACGCTGTATGGAATGTCTGTGTGTGTGTGTGTGTGGTTTAGTGTAAAGAGGAGGCGTTTTGTTCTGTGATGTTGCTTTCTTGTGTGGATCTCCAGCAGATGTTCACCGCTGGGTTTTTGGGATCTAAACTGTTGTCAGCATTTTTTGCAGACAGAAACAACAGGAGACAGATTGCACTCGCTAAATCGCCTCTTCCATGACTGAGTGTGTCAGTTCAGAATTCACACCCCAGGAAGTGAGAAGTGTTTTAGTGTCTGAATCAAAGAGGAAGAAAGTTCCTGTGATTACCAGAAAACAGCAACCAAAACGGCAAAACAATGATTTCTGTCAGGAATACACACACACGAACGCTGTGTTTAACTGTCAACATTTGAGCGTAGACACACACACACATATATATAAACACATATATATTATATGTGGTGGGTGATTCAGACAGCTGGTGAATAACATCAGCTGAGACATGTGACGCTTGTGACCTTCCACTCCACTGTGAGGGAGCAAAATCTCCAGAATAAACAGACTGCGCTTGCAATTTTAACATGCTGATGTCAGACGTCATTAAATTGCGTTGCAAACCAAAACAGAAACGCCACTAATGCAGTTCAGTCAGCGTGCGCTCGGTGATGAAGAGTTGGGGCTGGCAGAATCTTTTGGTGTTTTTGTGGGTGGAGTTCCTCTGCTATGCTGTCATGTGACCACATCACAACATCACTGGTGGTTTCTAAAGATGCCACATGCCGGAGAGATTTTAGCATTAGTCTAAAATTCAACTGATGTGTGATCACAGCTCTGATTTTCTCATCTGATCAGAATTACCTTTATTTGTAAAGTATTAAATCAATCATCAAAAAACCGGCTTATGCAAAAAAAAGTGTTGCCACACGATTGTTTAATATACTGTATCTAATTTTGCATTTAATTTTTAGCAACAATATTGTATAGTAATATATTGTGAGAGATTTTGTGATACAATATCATATGAATATCTGGGTTACAGTACAATGATACCGTCATTTCATTGTTTTCTGTATTGTAGTTATGTGGAGGCATGTGATATTGTGATCTTTTATTTCTTTGTGTTTCTTATTTGGACTTGGAAAAACTATTGATTCTCAGTGCAGGAATATAGATGCAATAAAGTGGAATAAAGTTTTGCGGTGATAAGTTATACCAGAATGTATGAATTAGGTCAAACCGCCCACCCTTAATTACCAGAGAGAAAAACAAAAGATTAGTGCTGTCTTTCTGTAAACACAAAACTTCCACGTTCATCTCCAGACTGTCAAATGTTCTCACCTCTGTTTTAAACTTCCAGACACATACATATCATGAAAGAGCGTCTTTCCCTCGCGCGTTTTATCCTGGTAAACCAGCGGCTGAATCTTTGATGATCAAAAAGAGCAACAAAACATCAGAATGACAGGCACGGTATCATCGTGTGACAGGAGTTGAACTCGGCGAGGAGAATAAGATTCTTCTTCTCTAAAATGTATAGAGTGTGTTTGTTAGAATTCACTCTTTATAGCTTCAGTGTAGTTAGCTGCATTAAATGAGCAACTTTTAACTTTGCTTGTTAGTTTCAACCGGCCAGTCAGCAGCTGGAAATCTGGATCGTGTTGCTCAGGTGTAGATCTGAAGTAAAGTGTGTCATCGCAGAATATCAATACAAAACAGATTCATACACGTGAAACAGAAGTGTCGTTTACTGTACATGACACCTGTAATGGATAACAATGGAGGTGTAACAGCAATCTGTTCTGATCATTTACAGATTGGGAAAACACACTATAATATTCAGCCATGTTCTCTCTGTTGGTAAAGGAATGAAGCAGATCAGAGTTTTGCCTCCACGTGTTGTGTTTGGATGTGATTTCTCCACGTTAGTTGTGTGAGTTAAGAATGAGTTGTGTGAGTTAAGAATGAGTTAAGAATTAGTTGTGTGAGTTAAGAATTAGTTGTGTGAGTTAAGAATTAGTTATGTGAGTTAAGAATGAGTTGTGTGAGTTAAGAATGAGTTGTGTGAGTTAAGAATGAGTTGTGTGAGTTAAGAATGAGTTAAGAATTAGTTATGTGAGTTAAGAATTAGTTGTGTGAGTTAAGAATTGGTTGTGTGAGTTAATGCCGTCAATTAAACAGACAGGAATGTATTTAGAGACATGACACAGTGTTTTTAAGAATCGTGAGCAGGGCTGAGCTGGTGGTTTTATGTTGAGGACAGAGTCTCCAGGAAAACTTGTCTAACTTTGGCTTAAGCCGGTCGTACCTGCAGACTGGTTTTTAGTTCTTCTCTGTTAACTGGTGAGTGAGACAGGAGATGAGGTGACAGACTAAACAACACTCTATGACATTTATCTTCGAGATACAGACACAGGAAATACCCTGCAAACATTTGTCATTGCTTAAATGAAGCTGGAGTGACTTTACACTTTGAATATGTGTGAGTGTGAATGTGTGTTTTAGCATTGCCTTAATTATATTGAGAACGTTTTTTACACGACACATTATGTTTCAGAGATACATTCTGCTGATGTTTTTAATCAGCCAATGAAAAGCTTGGGGATATGATTTTGAGGTCTTTTCAGTAAACATTCTCAGTGAACAGACACACTGTATGTTCTGTATGAGCTCCTGACTTCATCTCCAGAGATGTGAGCTCTGCACAACACAGAATGATTACTGAAAGATCTGTAGTTTGAGAGCACATACATTTCTGTTAGATGTCTTCATATTTCTCCACGGCAACACCAGAGAAGCGGCCAGCTGGAGTTTAGCTGGCGGTGTGCGGGGCCAGACCAGCATGTGATAGCATTGTTGTTTGTTAGTCTGGCTGCTCTTTTCTGTGGATGGGGAATATAGCAGAAGCCGGGAGTCCACTGGGAGGGAATGGAGGAGATATTTGGAAGGAAATGCAGTTTGAAAACCACGTCTGATTGTTTCTCTGGCTTTGGCTGATGTTGTTTTAAAGCACAGTGAGGGAATTTTGTGAAATTTTCAGCTTCTCTGTTTTTATCTCTTTTTAATGGTGGTTATTGTCTGGTTTACGTGAGACTTAGATGAGAAGTCAACCAAGTATTTTTTAAGAATAATTTGAGAATTTAAAGAAGTTTTTAATCATAAATGGAATGAAAATATTAAATATTGAAATAATAAAATACCTGAATAATGGATGTGATTTTAGGTTCACAACTGATTTAGAACTAGTCTGATCTATTAGCAACTAGTTAGGGCTAGTCAAGCTAATCTACCTTTCTATGTAAGTGGCTTGCTGGTTAACTTGTAAGACTAGTGTAAGTAATGTATTTACACAGTGTAAGAGATTGTGTGGTGGTGTTGTCCTCAGTCTTGTGTTTCTCTCAAGAGCTGAATTTTCTACCTTCTCCAAACATGTGCACACGTGTTTACATGTGTTTACTTCCTCATATAGTTTCTGATATGAATGCAGAATGATCTCTGATAAAGAGGATTTAAATGGTAATCAGACGAAAGACGTTCCACAATAAACAGATGAGTGAGAGTCAAATCTGAAATAAATGCTTGTGGTATCGTCATGACCTGACCTCTCGCTGAAGGTGTTTAGAGCAGCTTGATGATCTTCTGCTCAGGTTCTCTGAAGTTTCCCGCCGTCGGGACGAGCTGACGTGTTTGTCCATCAGCGAGATCTTCGCTTTGATGCTTGTACATTAAACCAGACGTCTGTCAGAAGCGTTCTGCCACGTTCACTGGTTAGTTGACTTAATGTGTGTGTGCTCTGTTGAGTGGACTTCTCTTGATGTTGGACAGACGGACAGCAGGACGGAGGCGCGCGTCCGTTCTCATCACTCGACTGGAATGAGAGAGTCTTTGATGTTGTTCAGTGGACTGTGTTCAGGTGTGGTTAATACAGAAACTGTGTTTGGACTCAGAGCCGGCAGCCGCTGAATGAACTGAAGACAGAGGTCATGCTAACAGTTCATTATACTTTCATTCCTGTTAAAGCTGTTTCACTAGCACACGTGTGGAAGTTATTGTGGAAATATTCCAAGTTGGAACATTACTGGAATTTACACATGGGAACTAACTGGAAATTTTGGAAATTTTTTACACACTGTATCGTATACAAGCATAAACCTTTTTGCTTCTTCAACTTATGACCTGTATTTATCAGTATGACAGAATCCCCATATATTCCCATAAATTCCTGTTAGGAGTTCAAAATTCCTGAAATTTTGCAACATTAGACAGAAATGAATTTTATTTTATCAAGGAGTTAATTTTGCCATTTTTAAATGATCAAAATGAAATCATTGTCATTGATTTGCTGTTAAATATAAAATCAAATCAACAATAAATACAAATTCACTTTCAGTGTTTTTAAGATCTCATTTAAGATTTTGTGCAGAACAATCATGTCATACTATTAGAGAATGTATTAATATATATTGTGTATATATAATATATATTGATGGTTACAGGATGTGACGTTTAAACTAGCAGACGCTAGTTAAATAGCAGACATTAACATTTAAGTGACTGAGAAAAACCAGTGTAAAAAAAGGATCATGTGTGTGTGTGTGTGTGTGTGTGGACATCTGTCACAGCTCTGCCAGGTAAAGGGTTCGAGAGGTTAGATGCCCAGAGCGCTCAGCCAGTAGCAGTAACAGAAGGATTGCTGTGTGTCTCTCTCCATTCATCTATCCATCAATCAATCGCTCACAGCACGCGATCACTGCTCACACGCTCTGTTTGATATGCTGTCACAGAGGAATCACAAGAGCATCACTACCATTTTCTGCCTGCACTGACATGACCTCCAGAACACTGGGAGGTGCTGTGTGTTTTAAACATTATGTTGTGATGAAGGTTATGATGTTTGTTAGGACATCAGATTGTCGTTACACGTGGGAATGTGCCTGTTAAAAGGATTATAAATAATATACCGTCAGTAAATAGCAGAATTTGAATGATAAACAATGTAATCAGTTTTACTTGGAAATGCATTTAACATTTTGGTCAAGTTTAAATTGAGTCTGTAAATCCAGGAAATGTAAAAGCTGTTTGCAGATTTTGTCTGTGCTTGGCTGTAAAATATTAATGAAATATCGTCTCAGCGCAGAGGAGTTCAAAATTGTTTACATTGAATTATAACAACACAATTTTTAACAGAAATCCTCCCAGATTTTCATGTCTCTGTGTTTGCTGACAGGAAGTTATGGACAAAACGAACACAATGTAAATTATGAATAATGTGAGAGAGAGGTTGGGGAGGGTGAATGAGGTAAACACAGGAGGGCGGTAAAAGATTCCCCCAGGACTCACCGCTGGGTTTAATTCACTGAGGCAGAACTGAACAGACAGCTCCGGTTAAATAAGAACAAATTTACTTTTTCCACTCGCTCTGGAGAGAAATCCAATCCCAACAGATATGTTTGTTTACTCACTGTCTCCTGAAACATTCAACCAGACGTACCGCCAACACCACAAACAAACCAGCTTCAGTTCCAAATGGTCTTATATGCTGTTGTACAGGCAGGATTTTTTGCCAGTTGACCAACTTGCCTAGTCTAGCCATTGTGGGAAGTGATTAAAGGGTCATGATAAGACCATTTAAGGGAAGTAAATAGGTTAAACTTTGATTTCTAGAAGTTGTTTTGCTCTCTGTCTCCTGTGTGTTTGGTTTCTCAGGATCCGAGTGTTCAGTTTGTTTACTGTGGGTTATTACTGTCTCAGTGATACCTGGCAATATCCTGTCCTCACTCCACTGAGGCCTGGAGGAAATGACACTTATCTGCACAGGAAAGTGTCGAGCTGCATCGCGGCGACCGCAGAGAATAAACAGGCTTTAAGTGGCACGGAACACAGCGGTGATGAGCTAATCAGGAAATGATCAGGTGTGAATATGTTCGGGGTGACCCGGGGCGGGTTATTTCACCGAGGGGCTGCTGAACACGTCTGATAACATTTGAGTCTGATCCAAAAGCACCCAGAGATCAGTCTGCAGGATCTGTGTGTGTCAGCGACACATCGGCCCTGGACTGATTCTGATCTGTTTAAAATGAAAAGATCTTTGGCTTTAGTAAAAGGAAAGTTCACTGTCATTTCTAAACACAGTCTGGAATTTAAACCAGTCTCAGGCTGATCTCAGCAGCTTTGTTTATGGCATATTTATAAGTATATACTAATGTGTCTTTCTTTTTTAGATTTTTGTTCAGTGTTGTTGCTGTCTGATCATTTATATCACACAAATATGATACAGATTTTTATCTGCACTAAGACTGACAGAGAAAATGTAAATATGTAAATATGAAAAGTTAATGTGAAGATCAAAAGTTTGAAATGAATCTGCTCTTCAATATCTACACAGATGAACTGAACAGGTTTAAGTGACGTGTGTAGTAGCTTGACTGCTGTTCAGACAGGTAGCTTGACTGCAGTTTCTCCACACTGAACATGAAGCTGAGGAGAGTGTGCTCAGCTCTTAGACACAGTGAGTGTTAAGCTGTGTGGTCAGGAAGTTGTTTCCCATGATGCTTTGAGTTTGTACAGTCAGCGGAGACCAACTGCAGCGTTTGGCTGTGAAACCTGCAGCCGTCTCACTGTTGCAGGAAGATTTTAGCACGTCCTCATCAAAGCATGGCAGCGTGTGTTTGCTGGTAATCTCAGAACTGAACGTGCTCACCTGAAAGCAGCCAGTCAGTACAGTGACTCAACACTTGGGTGGGCTTGTTTTTCAGTGTGACTCTCATTGGTCATCACCTGCTGGTGGTAGAAGAGTCACTGAATCAGCCAATCAGATAATGACTCTGAATAGAATATGATGGTTGCATTTGATATGCACAGACTGTACTGTACAACCACTCACACTACACAAACACACAGCACCTCACATGAACTCTTCAGACAGACACGTGTCGGTGTAGTAATTAGCTCAGATGTGTCTGCTCTTAACACAGTCTGTCTTTGTTAATACAGCACGCTCAACAAACCTTCTGCCCCTGTAATTGTAGCGCAGTAATACAGCTGATCTTCATTGTGTGTTAGTGACGGAGACACACAGATGAGTGTTATCTGCTCTGTCCCAGTATTCATTGAGCTAACAGAGCTGAGCAAAAGAACAATAGATCTCCTATAATCATGTCATTGGTTTTTCTATCGCAGGTTCACGTAACAAAAGGAGATTATTATTTATTTTACAAAAAGAACCCTGATTTATTCATCTCAGTAATTCAAATGACCTGTCAGACATGTTTTCATATCAGCGGTAGATGATATTGTTGTCGATTGGATACAACCCTAATCTGTCCTTTTATTAACGTTTAGACCATGTACCAGGTGCATTGTGGGTAATTATAGTGACGTGACTGATCCTCATCTGAGCTGTGCTGACGTCACATGCTGTCTGTTCTAAAGAGAAGCTCTATGATGAACTAAACTTAATAACAATAGTGTGTCTTAAATTATCGTGTGTTGATAAACCGTGTCTCTCAGAGTGTTTGTGCTTTGTTTCAGTGTGTCGATGAAAACACATGCGCTGTGTTCATTCCTAACCTCAGATCTTCACTTCTGAGGGCATGATGATGGTCTTTATTTTGAACGTCTGCAGTGCAGTTTCAGTGAAGGACTTGTGCTGCATGAATATTTCATTTTATTTAGAGAACAGCTCACAGTCACCAGAAGATGAAGTTAAATTGTGTCGCCTGAAATTCGTTCTTCAGATCAATAATTTTGGTCAATATTTTGTCTCCTATTTTTGATGAAATTAAATAAAATGAATTGAATTTGTAGGATGAGAAAAGAAAGTGTATTTAATGGCTCATATTTTTCATTTTTAGGTTTTAAATTGAGATACAGCTAGATTTTTATACCCATTTTTGTAACATATAGACCCATTTATTATTCATTTGATTGTTTGTGTTTGAGCAGTGTTGAGTGAACAGAGGCAGACATGATCAGTGTGTTAAATACAGCATGTGTGTGCAGTATAACAGCTGATCTGACTGACTGTTATTGTGTCAGTGCTCAGAACTGACATTTATCAACACTGCTGTGATCTCTACTGAACACAAACCACATCAAACTGATGACACACACACACATACAGACAGTGATGCTGAAAATGGGGCATCGGGTCAGTTTATTTTCAGGTCAGACTAGAGAAAACGTGCTTTTATCTGAGGTATGTATGTCTGCTCAGAATACTGCAGTTATAAAGATCACCATCTGAATCCCACCAGTCAGTGTACAGACACGCCAGTGAGCGTCAGTGTACAGACACGCCAGTGAGCGTCAGTGTACAGACACGCCAGTGAGCGTCAGTGTACAGACACGCCAGTGAGCGTCAGTGTAGAGACACGCCAGTGAGCGTCAGTGTAGAGACACGCCAGTGAGCGTCAGTGTACAGACACGCCAGTGAGCGTCAGTGTACAGACACGCCAGTGAGCGTCAGTGTAGAGACACGCCAGTAAGCGTCAGTGTACAGACACGCCAGTGAGCGTCAGTGTACAGACACGCCAGTGAGCGTCAGTGTACAGACACGCCAGTGAGCGCCAGTGTACAGACACCTCTGAAACCTCCAAACCTTTAATGTCTCTCTGTCAATGAAAAATCGCCCTGAAAGAATCTCATAAAAACTCTTGTCAGGCAGTTACTGAGATTCAATGAAAACTTAATTTGACTTTATCTATAGACAAGAACACCACCAGTTAGCTCTCATTATCTCATTATTCCTCCTCAACATCACTGAGATTAACGAGAGAGAAATGGAGACATTTTCCAGAGATTTTGTTTCTGACGGTGATGTGTTGTGTTCAGGAAATCCTGTAATCACAGAATGGCACGATTGTGCTCTGACCCAGAAATTCTCTGTTTCCATGGCAACGCTCCTAACGCCAAACTGGATTCATGTGTGGCTTTGTTGGTAATGACATGGTGACATGCTAATGAAATTTTATTACTCCACCTACTAACTGTTGAAACTGCTGCCATTTAAATTGGTTTCCCTGGTAAGTTTCTAGTTAACTGGTTTGTCAGCCAGGCTAAAATGCTGCTCAGTTGAACCCATTTTATTTTTAAGAGCCCTTTTTGTGTGCAGTCAAAAGATTTCAGTATGAACACAAATATATTATAGCTGAATTGTAGCTCTAAACTCTGTAAGTCAACAACTGACTCATTTTTGTCTGTATTTATTTAGTCTCTTTTTGAGGATTTTTGCTGCATCTTTGAGGCAGAAACGATGTTTAATTGAGACATAAATGTCACTTGAACAGCAAACCAGCAGTCCAGGCACTCAGAGAGGAATTGTATAATTGTCATTTTTATTGCATCATGACTCTTGGCTAGAAACATTCAGTTTGCATAGTGAAATACATCGTTCTCCGAGTGCTCCGGATGCAGCTGTTGAGTTTAAACACACTCACAAAGACTACAATAACAGAGACTACAATAACAGAGACTACAATAACAGAGACTACAATAACAGAGACTACAATAACAGAGACTACAATAACATAGACTCACTCAGTGTTCTTTATTATAATACACACTAAATGTTGTTCCTGTTCTGTTTGCTGACGCTAGAGGTCCAGAAATTAAACAGCGCACGTTTAATAGAGAGAAATGAGTTCTGGTTATGTGTCAGAGAGACATTGGGTGTAAAATGAAGGTGTCTGTTTGTGTTTGAGTAAAGGAGACACTGCTGGTCAAAAGTGGATGTTTTCGGAGCTGAATTTAGTTGTGTCGTTTGGCAGAGGACAGGAGCGGCCGGTGAGAAAAACAGGTCATGTGGAAAACAGGAAGGATGTAAATGTGAGTGTCAGGAGGAGAAACGGGGTGTGTAGCCACACGAGCAGAAGATCCGCTCGACGGGAACCACAGGAACCGGGCCAGGCAGACACTTTCCTCTTAAAATAGATCCATCGCTGAAGATCCAGGCCTGCAGGAGACTTTCTGCCGTCTGGAGGTCTTCTGTCAGACTCTAATGATGGAACATGCAGCTGTCTCTCTCTCTAGCTGTCTGTCTCTCATTTGACATCACAGTTCAGGGCTGTTTCCTTGAGGACTGTCAGGTTTACCGGCAATTAGTGGTGCTTGCTGTTGTTGCTAAGGTGCGCTGTATTAAATTATCAAATGGCTGTGTGGTTGCTATGGTTCGCATTTGTATTTGTAGGAGATAAAATATTTGTTATTTGCTAAAACATTTGTTAAAATTTTGGTTAGTTTGTATTTCATATATTTAACTTTGGCATATAGACAAATATATATTTTAAATATTTTGAAAGAATTAAAAACATTTAAAAAACGTTTTAGTTTGCATTAATTTTTAGATTTATTTGAATTATATGATATATTTACCTTTTTATTTATAATTATGTTTCCATACTGACCATTCTTTGTATATTTTAAAATGAAAATATATGTTGTCTGAAATAGATTTTATGAAATGTGTTCAATAGAAACTGTAATACAGAGGCCAGTGGTGTTGTGTGCTGCAGTTCTGAAGGTTTAAACTGGTTTATTTGGCATCTAATGGGAAAAAACATGTTTTTTTATTTGTGTCTGTATGAGGATTGAGTGAGAATACATGAGAAAGTTTTCTGTGCTTTTCTGAAAGGTCGTTGAGATTCATGCTGTAAATGTTGTAGACATTTCTGCACACACACACACACACACACACAGTCTCTGCCTGGGGAAGTCGTATCTTTCAAACTGGCTTTAACTGTTTTCCAGCGCTGCAGTTATACAATCTACAGCGGTGGAATCTTATCCAGACCCTGACTGAGCCCTGCAGAGACACAAGAACATCCCACATCCCTGCTGAAGAAACCAGCATCTCTGCTCATGTGTTGTGTTTCGAGGGTTGCTCACCAGTATGGTGTCTGATGATGTTGTGAGGACGTGTGTGTAGAAAAGTATGAGTTTGATTTAGTAAATTTGAGCATTAAATAAAGAACACACTCTTATTTTTACAGTCCTATTATACACACTGATGTTCACACTGTCTGATGTTTAACACACTGGGTTTGTCAACGGTGTACAATATGAAGCAGTTAATTAAGAGTCACTAACTCATCTTTCTGCCGCTAGCAGTCACACACCATCACACACACACACACACACGCAGAGTGTAAGATTATTTCTCCCACTTGACTGTGTTGTTTTTGTGTTTTATTTTGAGTCACGTGACCTGACTGAGGTGTCATGTGATTGAGATGCTTCACACTGATCCAGAGTTGAGATGAAAGCTATGGGTGCAATACTAGCACGCTTTAATACACAGTATGCAGTCGAACATATTATTGCTTGTTTTTTAGGGCTGTATCAATTACTGCAACAATAATACTTTTAAAATAGTGATCCACTCTGTGTGTGTGTGTGTGTGTGTGTGTTTAATTCAGTGAATGACGTTCAGTTGTCATTATGGAAATAAATATCTTTGTCTCACTTTTTAATGGAATTATCTGAACGTTTTGTGAACTCGTGGAATAATAATGATGAGGAGATTTTAAAAGTCACGCTTGATTTTGTGAGTTGTGGGTCACGCTGGACAACAGTCAATTGATTCAATGCATGACGGGCGTCTCCAGTTCTGCTGAGCTTTCAGCAGCTTCTGTGTGGAAAACACACACACACACACACACACACACACACACACACACACGATTAGTCTTGGTTTCTCTAGAAGATTCTGTTGGCTGGAATTGTGACAGTATCTACTAAAGTCACATCAGGTCGAGTCTCTCTCTCTCTCTCTGTCTCTCTCTCTCTGCGTAGGTGTCTGTATCTCCAGAAGGCTGACTTACAGTCTCACACCATCTCAGCGGGGTTTGGATACGCTCTGAGAGACACACAGGGCTGGAACCAAACGTTCCCTCTCAGTTTCAGAACACTTGAGTGTCAGCACACGTGACAGCGCAGGTCCTCATGTGTGTCAGTCAGTCTCTCTGTCGCATGTGCTGTAAGTGCAGTTGAGTGTTTTACTGACCTGTGAGACTCGTGAAGGATCAAATGAAAATGTACAAACGTGTGTTACATGCAGAATCGAACGCACAGGATAGAACATGGTGTTCAATATCGGTGCTCACGCAGGCAGTGTGGGTTTGAGCCCGGCTAGCAACGTTGCCTCCATCCCATCACACGTTCCTAATTAGTTTCTGTCGCTCTGTGCTATTTCTGTTGAGTTACCCCTCCAAAAAGAACTAATTATCTCTCTGTATTGTTCTGTTTTTCTCTCTGTTTCTGAGTGCTACACACACACACACACAGTCTCTCTCTGGATGTGGTGTGTGTGTGTGTTGGGCTGAATTTGGGTCATTCTGTATAATGACTGTGATGTGAATGATGGAGACTTTTATTCATTTTAATGCGTCACAGAAATCCAGAGCATTCAAACGGCTCCATCAATCCAGTAATTGGTTTGATGTCTGTCATATCTCAGTGACATTTCTGCTGTGCAGATGGTGCCAGAACATGTGAGTGTTTGTCATGTGCAGTCAGGAATAGCTGTACAGATTCACATGCTGCTCAGCTGACTGCTAGATTTGGGTGGAGGTCCTGCAGTTTGTGGCGTTCCACTGCAGGGGGCCCCGTCGTGTTCAACATGACCACCCACAACCAGCTGCAGAAAACCATCATCAGAAATTCCGTCAAGAGTCTCAAACGCTCTCAGAAGCTCAACAGCTTATTGAAATAAAGATAAAGAGGAAATGTGAGAGAAGGAATTATATTTGCTACAGAACAGAGAAGAGCTTCTGTCTGTACGCCTCCGGTTTCATTAGCAGAAAGCATCTCTCAGAAGTCACTAGTCTATGACAAAACAAAACTGTTCAAGGAGCGTCAGATGTATGTTGCATTCCATAAATGACAAGAGCATTTTCCCAATTGCAAGTTTCAATCTGATTGGCCCGGCTTTACCAAATTACCTAAAGTTGCAGCTAGAGTGGACGAGGGTGTCTTAACAAATATCATGTACAATCACATTTGATCCTCAGTTGATTCTACACCAAAAGTGACAAATTAATTAAGACAAATTAAGAAGAAACCGTTTTGTTTCTGCAACGCATATGTGCACTGACTTCATTTGTTTTTACAAAAAGTATGAATGACTCGCCATACTTGCATGCACAAGAATATAAAAAAAATTGTGACTTCGCTAAAAATACAGTCCTTCATAGCAGTTTAATGAACCTTCAAATCATTTTTCAAATCAACTGAGGATCAAACAAATCATTTCAGTGGATGTTTTTTGGCCAGAATAAGATGTGATGTCACCAGACTGATGTGAGTCCAGAGTCTGACAGAGAGACACAGATGTATCTGTCAGTACTGGCCAAACAGCATCCAACACCAATCACCACAGATCAGAGACATTCCCCTGAGTGACAAACCCTCAGTGACCAAGTGAAAACCCGGCACGTCCCTCAGGATCTCCACTGGTGTGGATCTCCACACACTGGTCTCAGCGGAGCGGGTGATGAATGGAGAAGTTCCTCTCAGTTCTGACTGTCCTTAGGCGTGAGAGCTCCTCTTCTTCTCTTCTGTGTGTTTGTCTGAGAGGGACGCGCTCTGAAGCCGCTGTTTTTGATATGACACTGGAAGTATCACTTCATCTTGTTGATGCCGCAGGTCAGTTTGTCATCTGCTGAGACTTCAGTCCCCAAAACAAGGTTAAAGACATCAGCAGAGGCCCGAGGATCCTTTTAACTGCAGTGCCTCTAATATTTCTGCTCTGTGCAGCTCCACAGTGTGTGTGTGAGAGTTTCCTTTATGAATTACATATGTGACAGTCTCCAAACGCTGGATGTCTTTATGAAATAAAACCTGCAGGGTTGGACTTTTTAGTCTGTCTGTTCTTTGAGGGAGCTTTCCCTCCCTCTCTCTCCCTCTCTCTCTTCCTCTCTCTATCTTTCTCAGTGTGAATGAACCAGGTCAGACTTCTTAAACCCAAACAAACAGGAAATGAGTAACAGGACATGATTAACGTTAATGATTAACGCTAATGAGAACTGTCATGAAACTGTTTATAATACCACTGTTGTCTTTAAATGACATGTTTTAAGTGTAGTAAAGTAAGTGGCTCGTGAATGTGTATTGGTTAGTTCCAGAGTGTTTCTTTGTGGTTTTTAAGATGTTCTGTTGTTAGGGCATCACTTTGCAGTTGCTATGGTGTTGTAGGTGGTTACTAGGTAATTACATACTGGCCTACGTCAGAAGAGAACCTCCACCAGTCTCATAGATATTCTATATAATTATATATAACAAACACGGTCTGTATTCAGTGAGCAGTGAGCTAGTATTTCACTCAGAACTTAACCTCTGACTGCACTGTTGACTTTTAATTACTGCTGGACAGTAATTAGTCACCTGTTTATTAGGGTGACCTGATAATTAAAGGTCATCTGTTAATTGGGGTCACTTGTTAATTAGGGGTCACTTGTTAATTAGGGGTCACTTGTTAATTAGGGTTGAGGATGAACAGCAGTTTCACTTTGAGTGTGAGAAATTATTTAGTCAAATTAAGGACGTTACAACAACAGGATGTGATGTCATGCTTTAGTGCTTCAGTTTCAAATAATGAATCCATCCTAAACAACAAATTATAACCTTCAAAATATACCGATGCGTTTGAGACGTCTAAATGTTTTACTAGTACAATATCTTGATGTGAATTCACAGTTCACCAGACTTCTCACGTGTGAACAGAAGTGAATTGGAACCGGAAGTCCAGTGTGACTGCGCGTTAGAAAATACGAGTTTGGGATTTAAATGAATCAAAAATGAACCATAAATGCTTTCAGATCCTTTTGGCCAACATACTGCTGTCATACAGACTTTTTAATGCGAATATATTCATTTGTGTGATATTGTGAATTTGATTTCACACCTTCATTTTTATGTCACAGTTCATTTTCTCTATAAATGAACAGCTGTAGAAGGTCTTTCAGAGGAGAGCAGTGTGTGTGGACAGCTGAGGACAGGTCAGGGGCACGAGTCATCGTTCTGTCTGCTGTCTGAGCGCTTACAGGACGAGAACAATAAAACTGAATGAAGAGAGAGAGAGAGAGAGTGCATGCAGAAAGGCTATAGATCTTCACTATGTGTGTAATTGTGTTTGTAGTCAGACGGGTAATAACTATCACTAACCACCAGTAACCTCAGATTACCAGCACAAGTCTCACCATAAGCAGTACATCCAGAGACGGGCAGCCTGCAGTGATAATGTGTGTGTGTGAACGCTCTGTAAAGGGATAATCTATCACTCGACTGGCATCACCAGATAAAAATATGTGACTCTTTTAAAAGCAGGTCATCTGAGTCGATCTGATTCGAGATAACCGCGCTTTCAAACGCAGGCAGCGGTTGTTTGCGCAGCGGCTGAGAAAATATATCAAAGTACTTTCCTGCATCAAATCACACCGAATAAAATATTGGTACAAATTCAATTAAATGAGAAAAGGTGCAGCTGAAACAACATAAAGTATGTCTTCATCTTACCTGCAGTCAGCACGATCTGTCTTTCACAGCTGCTGTTCTCCCTGAATGCATAAGCACAGCTAACAGCAGAGCTGTGGAAATCATTCTGTGAGCACAAAAGATCAATATGTGTGGATCAATAGAGGTGAAATGAACGGACACAGAACTGATATTATGAGAGAGATTTCAAGTGATTTCAGATCTGCTGTGTATTTCTCAGCTTAATGTGCCTTTTTGTCATAAAGCTTATTATTAATAAATATTTCTCTTAACTAAAATAAATAGGTGCAATAATATACTGGAGAAAATAAAGGTACAGCTGTTTCACAACACAACACAAATTAAAGTCGCATCTTGTTCAGCAGATCCAGACAGACTTGAGCAATATTGAATATTGCTTAGATATTGAATTGCTTATTGAATAGATTTCAGACATTCTGTGCCATATAATACACAAACACCAGCGATTACTCGTGTGTGAGCCATCTGACACAAGAAGTCCATCAAAAGTCCTTCAGAACTGTCAGTGATGCTGCTTATAGTTTACTGTACATTTCAGTGTCACAAAAGCAGCGAATACTGTATGAAATGAAATATCTCACACATTTATTTGTAATAGTATGATGCAGTTATTGATCCTGCAGAGAGTGTAAATACATTTATGCTGGATCATTCAGATTAACAATCGGACCGGGTGAATGTGGTGGATTTGACATGAAATGTCTTTGCTGTGGTGAGAACTGTGTAAGATCACTTGGGCTTTTATTTAAGCCGTGCAAAGACAGCGGAGAATCGAACCCTGGATTTGATTATCTCGTGTTGTGTAGCTAATTACACACTTTACATTCTGACATCTTTGATTTCTGGAATCTGGTTGTTTTCATTATTATAATGTTTGTGTTTTTTTATTTTAAGAGTTTGTGTTGTGCACTGAGAGCTGTAGTTCTGTACATGAGTTTTAATGTTGGTGTAGAGAGATTGAAGGGTGAAGGTCTGGTGAGGTCTGATGTTCTGTCTCAAATCACAGCTGCTGACCGTCTCTCTCTACATGTCCCCTCAGTTGTGTGCATGCTCTTTATCTGAACCATTGTTCTGTGTGGTTTAATGCAGGTTTGAATGAACACACAGTCTGCGTTGGTTTACATTCAAACTATAGTTTTGAACCTGTAGCTGTGGGAAACCGGCTTTCTCTTTAAAACATTGATTTTCCTGAGTGTTTTTAACAACATGAGGTCTCTCAGGAAAGGTGTGTGTGTGTATGTGTGTGTAATTTTGTGTGTCTGTCTGAGTGTGTGTGTGTTTGTGAGTGTGTGTGTGTGTGAGTTGCACCTTTGCCAATTTTTATTTTATTTTTAGTGACTCTCAGTAGTATTAAAAAAGCTCATAAATGTCAAAATGTTGTAAATGGCGAGTTTAATGTAATAATGTCTGTAGGTTTGTATAGAAAATATCATTACACTAGTATGAAACCAATAGAAGTTTATGAGATGTCCTAACTCAGAGTGAATGTTAGTTTTAATCGTTCATATTTGTTCTTGTTTTAAAGGTGAAATTAGTTTAGGTGTGTTTTGTTTATTGGTGTTTGTTACACATATTTAGGTTTAAAACGCATTCATACATGAGTGTGTGTACAACAGTACTGATGTGTGTGTTGTCACAGCCAGCAGACGTGTGTGAGTGTGGTTTGGGTTTTGTTGATGTGGTGCAGCAGGAGAACAGGTCTCAGGTCAGACTGGAGCAGTGTGTATTGATGAAACAGTTCCTAAATCACAGAGAGACAGTATGACATCACAATTACACAGTGGCATTGTGAGAATGACATCATCACACTGCAATAACAAACTCCCTGCTTGGTGTGCTGCTGTGAGATCATTTCCTGTTCCTCTCTCTCGAGGTGTAATGGCTAAAGATAACCTGTAAGTTCTGTTTGAATCATGTCCTTATCTCTCACTTTATCTTTCTGCAGATCTCTCTCTCTCTCTCTCTCTCTCTCTCTCTCTCGAGCACGACAGGTGCTTCTGAAGAGTAACTGGAATTTCTTGGTCAGGAGAGTTAATCTGATTTAGTGCTGCTAGCCTAGCGTGTGGGACGGCTGTCACTGCTGCCTGTGGAGAACCTGTATCAGAGCACAGAAACTGACCTGAGACCATCTGCACATACAGGTGCCATCAGCAGCATTTCTGAAGCTCTGAAGACTGACTGACGCAAGCAGCCCTTCATCATTATACAATCACAGACTGACAGAAGATTTCACCTTTACTGGTGCCTCTGTATGGTCTGAAATCCTGCTGCAGATACATCAACACCCCAACCAACAGAGAACATTCTCAGAACATTGACTAACATTGAAAGTTATAAAAGTTGTAAGAAAAATGTTCTCAGTGACATTAGTAAAACATTTGGTCATAATTAAAATCATGATTTTCTAAAAATGTTAGCATAGAAATGTTAGTCTTATATTATTAGTTTAACGTTTTAAAAGTTTTTGAATAATCTTCTTATAGCAAAACAGTGCCATTAACAAGATCTGCCCTCGAGCTGGCCATTTTAAAACTTACTTAAACATTCAAAATAGCAATTTTAATGTTTGTGTTTCTTCATGGAAACGTTGGGGAAACATTCTTACAGCCTGATGTAATTAGCTGTTGATTACACTGGGAGCATCAAACCCTTCGCCAGATTTCTGTCTCCTCCCCTCTCATTACAGAGCGCTTCAGAACCGACCTTTCACCCTCTCAGTACACAGTCATAAAGCACCTCATTTACATAACATGAATAGAGATGAAGCTCTTCTGCGCTCTGGCCGAGCTGTTGTTGTTTTTAGTTAGATGAGACCTTTATTCCTTTATTGCTCTATTTATTTCTCCCGCCCTGCAAAATCACATGAGCTTGTTTTCCTGACAGATGAACTCTTGAGCTCTTTAATGGGAAATTTAGAATTCTTGCGACTCACCGTAAACAACCTGATGTGTAAATATATTCATAAATATGAGATGAGAGATGATGTGAGAGGAGCAGAGGCAGCAATAGCACTGAATTCATCACTGCTGGTTGTTTCTGGGAGGAGAGAACGACATGTTCACACAGCTCTCACCTGCTGTTGTGACAGAACAGGTGTTTGTTCACACCCAGGAAATCCAGAACTGCACTGATCATGTGTGTGCAGGAATCTGAACGTTAACATAGTGTGTGTAAATGTTTTGGGGCAGATGTTCTCTGTATGTGACCAGAGCTGCTGTTTCTGCATCATGCATGTCAAGTTGAAATATGACCAGAAGAAAGATCTGGAATGAGTTTCAATCGACGAGCTTGACTAGATGGATGTTTTATTTGAACATTTATTGAACACTATCAGTAGTTGTATATACTGTATGTAGTTTCAGTTCTTTAGGTTTGTGTATCTCCACACGATTTTAAACTTTGCACTGAAGAAATTGTGTTAGAAATCCTAATTTGCATAACACACTGTGAACATTCATGATCATCGGCTGCTACAGTCTTTCAGCAGTAATCATATTTTTACAGCTCCTGGAAAATACCTTTATTTAAATGACTCCTGATACTGTCTTCATATAAATATGATTCATTTCTCACTGGATTCATTCGTTTGAGAAAACAATGTGAGAATTAAAGCACAGAGATGAAGGACGTGTGAGATCTCACAGGCAGAATCTCACATCGATGTTCACTGATCAGAGAACAGTTTAACTGACAGCACATGATGTATAGAGCATAAGTAACTAACTGACAATCTCACATCGATGTTCACTGATCAGAGAACAGTTTAACTGACTGCACATAATGTATAGAGCATAAGTAGCTAACTGACAATCTCACATCGATGTTCACTGATCAGAGAACAGTTTAACTGACAGCACATAATGTATAGAGCATAAGTAGCTAACTGACAATCTCACATCAAGTGTTCACTGATCAGAGAACAGTTTAACTGACAGCACATAATGTATAGAGCATAAGTAGCTAACTGACAATCTCACATCAATGTTCACTGATCAGAGAACAGTTTAACTGACAGCACATAATGTATAGAGCATAAGTAGCTAACTGACAATCTCACATCGATGTTCACTGATCAGAGAACAGTTTAACTGACAGCACATAATGTATAGAGCATAAGTAGCTAACTGACAATCTCACATCGATGTTCACTGATCAGAGAACAGTTTCACTGACTGCACATATGAGCATAAGTAGCTAACTGACAGTGTGAGAAATCTGATGAAATACTGCTGTATTTAACTTGAATACAAACACTGTTGAACTACTGTTGCATTGACCGTCATTCTCTCTGCTTCAGGGTTTTGTACTGTATGTGTGTTATCACCTGATACACATGATAGATTTGATATTGTTTATTGTATTGTTGTCTTCAGCGCTGTGTGATGTTATTTAGTCGCAGGAGCTGCTGTTTGCTGGAAACATCTGTCACGTCGTAATGTTGCAGATATTGTGCATTCAGCTGAAAAACATCTGTTTTTAAACTCTTTTAAACTTTTTAAACGTTTTTAAAGTCGCCAGTTAAAGGTCATTTCAGCCGCTGTAGCAGAACTTCAATAAATGCTGAACAGAAGACTGTGGAATATAAAAAGATTATTTGGAGGGAAAATAGCGTAATATAAATAAATAAACATGTCACATGCTGTTTTCTATTGATTTCTGTTTTGCAGTTATTTGATATCAACGTGTTTTTCCAGACACACACACACACAGTGCTGTTCGGCTGCTGATCAGAGGGTTTTAATGGGGGTGGGCTGTGAATACTAGCGATGCGAGTCAAAACAAACTGTTGCTTTTGTGAACAGAAATTGTTCCTTCACTGAAAAAGTTAATGCAGCAGTTCTAACAGTAATTTTACAGCTTTGTGTGTGAAAATGAGGATGTAACACAAGATTGTTTGTGATTCAGCATCAGCTCAGAGGTTTCTGACAGAAGCATTTTTGGGTTTATGTTTATAAATAAGAAATCAAACAGCTGTAGTATCATGCCAGAAGACGTTGTTTCTGCCCGTCGCTTGCGCTCGACAGTCACACAGATCTGACTGTCTTTACATTTTTACACAAAAGAAAATTTGTCAAGTTTTGTTGGTGGAATGAGAATGAGACACATTTTGAAAACCTCTCTAGACTCTGAAGGAGAGATATGAGCTATAGATCTACCTGAAGATTATAAAGACTACAATGTGAAGCGCTTACGTTTGGGCCTGTAAGCAGCCGTTTAACAACCAGAGTCTTCAGTTGAGTGCTATAAATAAATCTCTATTATAAGCTCACTGTCATTGTGTGTGTGTAAATGCTCTGATTTCACAGCCATTTGCATTTTAAAGACGGATTCCCTAGAGCCTCTCTGACAAAAGCATCATACAGCATTTATATCATCACTGCCTGATTAACATACAGTAACACTGTGTGCACACAGTACAGTTTTTAAAGTCTGGCTAAAATGGTAGACAGTTGTGTGGCGGTTGAAGGCTTTCATCACCTCTAATGGTTTCGCATTCATCGTGTGTTAGTCTCTCTCATGTGAGCGAGAGGTTAGTGTGAAACTCTACACTCACACACACCTCAGTGCCTCACACACACCTCAGTGCCTCACACACACCTCAGTGCCTCACAGACACCTCAGTGCCTCACACACACCTCAGTGCCTCACACACACCTCAGTGCCTCACACACACCTCAGTGGTTCACACACACCTCAGTGCCTCACACACACCTCAGTGCCTCACAGACACCTCAGTGCCTCACACACACCTCAGTGCCTCACACACACCTCAGTGGTAAAGGTTCAGATGATCACTGCGCACCTCTGGTGACCACACCAGCGTTTCTTCTTCAGCGATTTTCTGATCTCTTTAAAAACACTTCTGAGCTGTCGTGTTATGTTATATAGTTACTGCGGATGTATGCGGTTATATATTTTCAGTTGATATATTGTCATGTTATTCTGCACTATAATATCACCATCTTGTCTGAAAAGAATAAATAAATAAATGTCTTCAGTCTTAACATTCAGCGCACACACACACACACACTAATCCTCTCATGAAATTCAAGTGTGTTTCCGTGGTGATCTGTGATTGGACAGACGTGAGGATGCTGGAAGATATTGATCGCATCCTCCTCTCCTGATTTGGAGGCTTTAGGAGACGTGAGACTATTGCTTAGCAACCGCTGGGCTAAATGTGGCACAAGCTTGTTCTGTTGTTAACGGAGAAGGTTTATATCAAACACGAACAAAACACAAAGAAAACCAACCCAGAAACATTCCTGCTGAAAAACCAAACCTGCTCAGATCAGTTTAAACTGGTTCTCTGGTCTTACTGTAGCTAGATTAAGCTGATATAATTCATCTCCTGGCCTGGCCAAGCTGGACCTCAGAGGGTCTAACTGCTTTCCTAAATGTGCCTCAACCAGCCAACAGAATAACCTAAAACATCAGCTGAGACAAGCAGGGATGGATCGAGAGGTATGGAAGTAAATAAAACAAACATTTTAAACAGGTTCTGCTGTGTAGACTTACAAAGAATAAAGAGGAACAGGCACGGATTCAACCTCATTTCTGTGTCTAGATCAGATTAATGAATAAATGAACAACAGTCCACAGAGGAAACACTGGAGGATTATGGGATATGTAGGTCATCAGATTGCTGACAGAGCTGTGAAGTGCTCTGAGGACAGATGTAGCATGAAGAGAGTTAGCGATGCTACAGTAACAGTCTCATAAGCTGGTTTAAACATGCCCTCCCTGAGACTCGACTGTCTGCTTTACACCCAACACTTGTAGTCATGCACAGCAAAACACAGACAGAACCACTCCAATTACTCCTCCGAGAAATTCTGATATTAATTAAAAAAGTGTTTAATTACTTTCTCTTCAGCTCGTGGGGTTTTGCACACGGTACTATCTGTGATTTTAATTCATATTTTTGAACTGCACAGGACGGCTCGTCTGATCGTACACCGTCCACAGAGGTAATTTTTGCTTTGATGAGCTGAAAACTATAAAAGCCCTGAAGCACAAAATGAAAAACTGTTTCTAAAGCTGAAGTCATTAAGCTGTTTTTCATGTCTCAGTATCTCATTGTTTTTGACATTAAGAGAGAGTAAATATTTGGATGTAGGTGGCAGTCACGCTAAACTTTAAACACGCACAATTAATTTTAACCCTGCAACGAATACAAGCAGCTAAATATAATGTCACGCTCCAGGGCTTCTGTTCTGAATAAATTATAAATTATACATTATATTAATAATAATAAATTATGTAAAATTCTACAGTCTAGTCCAGTTTTCTGTGACAAAGCAGCAATGCGGTTTATTTATGTTTATATTCTTTTAAACTTGCTTTGATGTAAAACTTTCAAAATCGGTTTCTCCACGAAAACTATTTACTAGGTTGAAATAACTTTTTAGTCATGTGAACAAGATAAATGACATTTTTTGGAGCAAAGCTCTTTGATGGTTTTGTATTTGAATGCAGTGATACAGTAACACATACAAACGTTCTTTTTTGCAGAATGGTGATTTTTCATACTGCATAAGTTCTGCAGACCTTTCGTCTTGTTTGTTGTTGCTTGATGGTTTTTAATGAAGTATAATGGATTCAGAAACAGCATAATTAATCTTAATGATCACATGAGTGTGTGTGTGTATGTGTGTGTGTGTGAGAGAGAGAGAAGCAATCAGAACCTGTTCTGTTCCCATTGGACTCTGTCTGTAATTCAAAGAGTCGGTTGCCATGGAGACAGATTCACAATGTTCCAGAACCTCGAGAGACAAACATCACCTGTGGAACTTAGTTTTGTAAAAAGTGTCAATCATCTCCTGTTGCCTCAGAGTGTGTGACTCTCACACAAACGTGTTGATATTAATAACAAACATAATTTGGTCTGTACATTAAAAAACCTGCCTCTCATGAGTACACACACACAAACACAAGTGTATCTGTTGTGTTATTGTGTGTGTGTGTTTTAGGCAGCATTTCTAATGTGATTTTTTTTCTCATGACTTGTGCTGTAATTTACAACTGTGTGGCACAAACACACAGACACACACACACACACACACACACACACATTCAGACCTGTTTTCAGAGGGGAATTCAAAACACAGCCATGCAGATCTGCTGCCTGTGGACAAATGAACCATTGGAAGGAAAAGATTGCCGAGAGATTATTCTGTGCTTTGATCAGTTGGCAGAGAGCACAAAGCTGTTTACCTCTACAATTGTGTTTCTGATGTAGAAGAACTTTAATCATGGAAGCCTGTTTTCAGATGGAAGAACGGAATGAAAATTTTTCAGAATGCTTTGAAACTGTACAGAGGGGAACACAGGTGAGTTAGTGCTCTAGGAAACCAGTTTATGACGACTAGTGTAAACAATTACAGAATACATGTGTTGTACCAGGACCAGAGATGTGTGTTTGTAAATGATGTGTGATTTAGCAGGAATGGAGGGAAATTTCTGCCCCTTAGAGCTGCTGAATAAAATAACCCTCATTTCCGAAGCCTTTTACTTTATCACCGAAATCTCAGGAGCTTTGAAGTGCAATACAATAGCAGAAACTTCAACTGCGGCGCAGTAAAAATCAGCTCCCGTGTGGCGTGGAACCAAGAGTTCCTCTGAGTGTCTCGTATCTATTTAGTTTGTTGAAAGAATCTCAGCACGGCTAATTGGTGTCATTTTACGAGCTGATTTAGGAAACGCTGACAGAATACTTCTCAGAAATAAACATCAAAAGAACCAAATGCTTCAGGTCGTGCTGCTGAATATTCCGATTTAGGAGATGTGTAAAAAGGCGGAATGTTTTACAGTAGAACAGGAAGTGTGTGTGTCAGCAATATATGTGATAATGAAGGGCTGAGATACAGATCACACATGGACAACATCGATTACATTATACAAAACCAGCAACAGACGATAAATCAAACACCAAACAGTACAGTAAACATGCTGAAGAGCCCATGATCCAATTATGTATGAGAGCAAACACACACATACACACCTGTGCCAATTCTTAAATTGCTAGTGGAATGTTTTAAAACATTGCAGAAGTTTATTAGGTTTGAATAATGTTAATACAACGTCTAAAAAATAAAATTTCCAGAACATTCATTTTTGTTACTTGTCAGGGAATGTCAGGGAAATATTTGTGTGACCTAAAATTGTCGCTGGGTGTGAACTGCCTCCTTTTCTGCTCTCGGAAAAAACATCGGCTTTCACAACCCCAAACTGTCAATCATAATCCAGACTCTGAAACCTGTGAAGTTCTTAATGTAAGTTCATAGCCGTCAGTCAGTCAGAGTTGATAATAATGCTGATATCTGATGCTGTAATTCCATCATTTCAGTACTTCAGTGTCTGACGGTTTCTGTGCTTTCTGACTGCAGATGTTCACACTGAGATGGGCTGTCATGCTAAAGTTAGCTCTGTATCAGAGAGAGTGAGGAACCTTCATTAAGACCTAACAAGACACCTGTCAGAGTTTCCTGGAGAACCGCTGTCCAGATGTTCTGTAGGCACTCATGCAGTCGGAGCAGATTTTATCCCTGCTGGATGGCGAGTTGCTGTACTGTTGATTATTGTGGGTGGCTCTTCTGTTGAGGGCACAACTAGTTACAGCTTTTAAAATCTCATCACATGATGTCATTTCTGTACAAACAGGATTTTGCCTGTTTTCTTGACATTTTCTCGATTTGCATAAAATGAAATTTATCTTTATATATATATGTGTGTGTGTGTGAGTGAGAGAGAGAGAGAGATGGGGTTTAGTTGCCATAGCGACGCCGCATATCTGATGCTTCCAGTAAGATGAGAACTTCCGTCAGAGGATGTTTGATATGTAAAGTCTCTGGTAGGAACTTTCTGCTTCATCCATCTTGAAGTTAAGGTCCTTCTTTCACTCTATTTCCTCTCCGTCTGCGTGTTATGGGTGACATCGCGTGCAGTTCATTTCTCACACCCAAATTCCTCCGAGCTTTTAAATCACACCCTTAAAAAACACAACACGAGACATCACCACACCATGCTGGACAGAGCACACACAGAGAGAGCGAGAGAGAGAGAGAGAGAGAGAGAGAGTTCAGGTTACAGGGATTTGAGTTTTTACTGTGTACTGTACACTGAGATCTGTCAGCTTTTTTTACAGTAGTTCTCTTTTCCTGGAGCTGTCAGACTTCACTGCTCTGATATTTAATGAAGCAGAAGCTCATTTCTGCTCCAGACAGCTCAGACAGAGAGAACTGATAACTGCACAACTGAATTTAGCATATGAGTCATTTTACAGCCTCATATCTGCAGTAGCGACACAGACTGTAACTTAAAAACACTTAAATAATGAAGAACAGCACAGAGGACAAGATGAATGAGAAACATCTTCAGAACAGCAGAGGAGCATCAAGGGGTGGATGGATGGATGGATTAAACAGCATAAACAGGCTATCAGTGCACAGAACTGTCAGATGAAATAACTTTTAGCTGAATTATAGCAGAGCTGCTGACAAACCCAGAACCCAAAATTCTCAGATCAAAGAGGCGATGGAAGCACAGATTTTGAAAGCATTGATGTTTTAAAAGGGTGCAGATAGTTACACGAGAGGCAGCAGCATTAATAATATAACAATCAGAGAGCTTAAGAGCGCCACCCTCTGGCCTGGAGGTACTGCAGATCAGCTCTGAACATGCTTCAGGCCAGAATTTCTCTCATTTGCTTAAGAACACATCTGTGCATTAACATAATGTTCATATCTGAAAGCGTTTTTAAACACTGATGCTTCATTCCAAGAACAAACTCCTCAGGCATGTTTCCCCTGTGTGAGATTTCCAGGACCCTCAGCTGCACTCCGACCATTCACTGACAGCACTGTAAACCAGAGGAGACCGCGTGTGACGGCATCGCACTCGCTCTGTCAGACACACGTAAACACAACACGCTGTGTGTTTTGATGTTCACCGTGTGATGTCGATTTAGCGCTGGCCCGCACGGCCCATCAAAACGTCACACTGGCAGACGCGGAGCGGCAGTGAAGCGTGCCGCGGGCCGCAGGGGCTGTTTCAGTTGATTGATGGTTTCTCTCTCAGGGTCGAGAGAGCAGAGACCTCTTAGTGACGGGCCCTGATGGTCCAACCGCAGCGATGACCTGAACTAATACTTAACACACAGAATATAAAGGAGAGATTTGATATTCTAGATTGGATATATTTCATACCTGTAAAGATACGATGATGTCGCTTGCCTGTATTGTGACTGTTTGCCAGAGCGTGTCAGATGTGAAGACAGCTGACCTGTAGATTGTAGATTCATAAACATGATTAATAATGTGTCTTTGTTTAAACTGTTTTCAATAATTAACCGCTCATTTATTCAAATTATAAATACACTTTATCACTCAGCTGCACTTTATAGGTGATTCTGTATGACACTGATACTTCATGTATACATTTTAATAAGCTGATGTTAAATGCTGTGAGGGTTTTTAAAAACACATTTATTTTGCCAGGCAAAAATTGTAATTGCTGGAAATTAAATGGTCACATTGCTTAGAAAATGATTAGCTCTCCTACGCAAAACTGAGGTATCGTAAATGACTGTAGCTCAAAGAGTGTTACGTAAGCGTTTGTGACGTGCGGTTAGGGCTCCGCTTAAAAGCCTAAATGTAAGAAATAATTACGCTTGCTTCAGCACCACGAGTAATGCAGTCAGGTAAGAGCTACAGAAGATATGTGACTGTGAGCGAGCAGTGCATGCTAGGATCTGCTAATCTGAGGCAAGATGATCTTTACTACTTACTTAAGCAAACAAATTCTCACAGTTCACCTTTAATGGGCCCCTGTGTACAATTAATGTAACCATTAGCATTTTAATGGCTGGTTGAAATGTTGCAGCTGGTTAAGTGGAAAACAGCAGTTATCTGCCCGACCTCTGTCTCTGAGCCTCTGGACACAGAAGACAGAAACTCGCCCTTCTCAGATATAAACACTCCAGTCTGTGGAGAATGGAATCCAGCTGATTGACAGACTCATTAGCAGATTACTGTATCTCAGTTGTTCTGTGACTCTGAGAGTCAACACACATGGATTGAAGAGTCTTCAGCAGAGATTCTCTTTGGTGTTTTTAACAAGATTTGTGTCCGTCTGAGATGATCTGAAAGTTAAACATCAGCCATCACATGTCCTGTCAACAGAGAATGATCTGTGTTCTCTAAATCAATACACACATGTTCTTCATACTTATCATCAGAGATGTGATACGAACGTTTATCTGGTGACTGATTAAATGGGCAAAACAGACACTAGATAGATCAGACTTTTGGTTTATGAAATCTGTTTAGGTGTTTGAAGGTGTGATTTATATATAACCTCAAACACAAAGCGATCGTTCTGAAGCCACTTTTATTTAAATTAATGTCACCTCATTTCGTGTGTGTGTAGAATCAAACCCGTGACTTTGGTGTTGCTAGCATCAGGAGAAAATACAGTTAAAAACTATTGTGCAGAGTAATAGAGCCTCTATTCTAGAGAGTTACTCTGAATAACAATATGAGAAATACAATGGAAGATTAGAAACGCAACAGAATAACAATTGACTGCGCAGTCACAGAAAAGGCTATTATATGAAAATAGGCTCTTTTCTAAATGGAATAAAATGTGCATTCATCCATTTTAGGCTGTTCAGATTAACCCATGTGTGTCTCTCTCTCGCTCTCTCTCTCTGGCAGATTGAATTCTGGGTAATTAATGCATTTGTGCTCTTCAGCAGAGACTCTCTGACAGCATGATATAAAGTGTCAGTTTGTGTTTGCGCTGGAGAGCTCGAGTTTCTGACCCGTTTGCTCTGTTTGGAACGCTTCTCATGCTTCAGTGCCTCATGTGTTCTGACCCGCGGATCTGATTCCCGATCCCGGACACGACAGAGTCAGACTCTGTCAGACTCACAAACATGCGTTGTGTTGGTCATCTCTGCAGTGTAGGAACGCGATCACACAGCATCATATTCTGTCAGTTACTACAGAAAATAATGTCACTCGATCTGGTTATGAACAGGTTATGAAAATAGACCTGTTGAGAGGACCAGCTACAGCCAGCCTATGGTAATGTGCTGGTCTTGGTTGGTTTAAAAGTGTCCATTTAAAACCCATTAAAACCATCAAACTAGACCAGCTTGGCCAGTGCAAACCAGTTGGGTGACCAGTTAAGACCAGCAAACCATCTCGCGCTGGTTTAATCATTTTTTTTCTCGTAAAGGTTGATGCTGGCCATAGTCATTGTTGTAAAATAACAAACACAACATGTTACGTTTGTTTGTTAGACTTCATTTACAGCCTGTTTTCAGCTCATCTGTTCACACACATTTCTCATCAGTAGCAGGAAATAATGCATTTTAACGCATGTTGTGTCTCGAATGATCTCATTTCCCTGCATTTAACAGACCTGCAGAAATCCAGCTGTCAGAAAATAAAGAATCGTTGATTGTTAAATCAGTCGCGACTCTGACTTTCTCCCAAGATCAAATTTTCATTATACATGACAAAAGAGACAAAGACTGGACACACACAAACACACAAAATCTTTGATATATAGCGCTGTGGGGGCTCTGCATTAACATCTGATTTCCACAATATACTGTGATTATTATTATTATTATTGTACATATTATACTTATTGTACATACATTTTTTAAGAATATGAAATGTGTTAAAGAGTGCAGTTCACTTTTAATGTATTTCCTGTTGAAACAGGAAGTGGGGGCAGCACGTATGTGTTTTAATAGAAAATAGTCATTTGTGTTATTCAGATAGGCAGGTGGTATTTAAAATTCAGGGGGTGGAGACAATCTCATTATAGAGAGTCAGAAATATGTCTGTTTGCGCTTACAGTATGAGTCATCATCTGTTTTCTTGAGAGAGGATGTTAATTTGCATATCTGTATACAAACATTCATGTCTGTTAAAAGTTTATCTTGTCAAGGTTTAAAAGTTTGTCAGAATACAGGACTACGAATGTTTTTTGCCCTCAGACTGGTGTAGTTCTCACATCCACCAGCAGGGGCTAACCGGATCATGCTAAGTAACTAGTCGAACCCTGACCCTTTGCCAGAAGCACGATACTGCACACACAAGACACTGGAGGATGTTTATGACACACGGGGACTCTGCAGCTGGTCAGTGCGGTCTGTCTGAGATGAGAGAGCAGTTCATTTCTCCTGACAGGCTGTTTGTTTAGGTCTGAAACTGCTGATGGTCTGTTTGTGCGGTCAGATGTGCTCTGTATACTGTACAGATAACTCCTCCTGAGTCTGTGTCTTAAACACTGAACTCATGCAATGAAGATGAGATGCTGAACGGGTGAGCGGTGATGAGTACTTACAGAGAGAGAGAGAGAGAACAGTCTGTTTGTAAATGTTTATCTAGTTAGGACATTGTACCTCAAATAATAATTCTGTCAAACTCCACACCTGTCTGTCTGTCTGTCTGTCTGTCTGTCTGTCTGTCTGTCCATCCTAACTGGAGCTTTTAGTTTAAGAATAATTAAAAACTCGCAAAATAACATGGCAATGATAGATTGAAAATGATAAAAATATTATTTATATATATATAAAAAAATGATGCTTCAGGTCTGATGACGTTGGTATGACAGTTTGGGCGGAGCCAGAGCTGTTAACCCCTCCCCTCCAGTGAAAACAAGCCACACCCCCATTTCTCCTTCTCACTCGGCATTACATCACAACACACACAACACTGTGTGACTGACGTTCAGTAGATCACAGCACTGACGCTTGAACTAAAGTCAGTTCATTCAGACTGCAGGGAATAGAAATAGTTTCTGGATGTGAAGAGCTCTGTTTCAGCTCTGTTTCAGCTCTATTTCAGCTCTATTTCAGCTCTATTTCAGCTCTGTTTCAGCTCTGTTTCAGCTCTGTTTCAGCTCTATTTCAGCTCTGTTTCAGCTCTGTTTCAGCTCTGTTTCAGCTCTGTTTCAGCTTTAGTGTTTCGTTCTTTTGTGCTGTGCTTCCAGTCCACTTCCAGTCGTGGCTGCTGGGAGGTGCAATTACAGACTGTCTTTCGTGTGACTCCGGCACAGAAAGTAATAAATGATGAGGGTCAGACTCATCCTCTTTGAGAGGCTGAATATGTCATGAGCATTTCTGAAGCTCAGAAATATGAAGTGACGGCTTACAGTAAATGTCAGACAGTGATAAGCAGCTCATCAGTGGAGTTGAATGACAGAACGCTGCAGGTTTCTTCCTCAGTGACTTTATCATGCAAGAGTCTCCTGCTTTTATCTGACGCTGTGGGTCAGTCACTGAGTGCTTTAACTGGACACAGATCAGTGGAGGTGAACATCCGGCCATCCTGAGGGGACACTTTTCATGAAACCTGTACAGTACAAACTGTATACTGTAATAATTAATAATAAAACACAGTGTTTAGTGTTAAATTAAATAAATACAGTCTAAAATTAAAATGGTTTCTGTTACTTTAAAACAGAGGTCAAAGATGTGACCTAGCATTTTGTGAAGTGGTGCAACTGTGGGAAATGTGAGTTCGATTCCAGCTCGTGTCATTTCCTGTCTAATTTCTCTCTCCTCGCTGTCATTTCCTGTTTCCTCTCTTATTATTTCTATAGGTACAATGAGGGAAAGGAAATGAGGAGCAGATAAAATGGAGGTGTATGTCCTCTTCAATCAGACGATACCCTGAATGTGAGTCATATGATGCTGAGAGAACCGCTGTCGCCCCAGGAAATACCTCATCTGACACCCGGCAGGACACAGTTTGACAGGTTACCTGCATTTGTACAGCGTGTTTCTGTACCACCCGCTGGTCTCCCCTCAGCTGGAAACGAGACTCGACAGGGCCCATTTCTTTCTTAAAAATCTCCCTTATTTTGTTTCCTTAGGAAAGTGTCCTCTCTGAATCCTGTCCTTCAGCATTTGACCGTCTCTGACAGAGAGACTTGGGTGGTGATTTGAGGTTACAGGCCGGGAGATGTGCGCTTTAGTTATTATCTGTGACACCTAAAGCCAAGTGTGTTTTAAAATCACAACACTGCAGCAGAATTTGTGTTGCTCTTTTGAAATAAGAGTCTGCGGTCTTAAAAAGAACAATTTCTTTTTCACCTTTTTATGTTCTGTTGAACCTTTATCCACTACACTAACTTTTGAAAGGTTCTGTGTTTACAGTTCTGTATGGGACCATACAGCATGTCCAACAAGGAACCTTTGTTATTAAGAGTGTGTGTACTGTGGTCTTAACTTTATAAACATTGCAGCTCTTTAGAGAAACAAAACTGCACAGAAGAAATGAAGTCAACAACTGTTTTAAATATAGCAAACACTTGTAATACCCTAAACAGCATCTGATGATACAGGAGAAATGTCTACTGCTTTCAGAATTACAGTAACTGTATACAGCTTTTGGGGATAAAGTGAGTGTTTAGTGTCTGTTCCTCATGATTTTATCTGTAGTATCAATTAGAGAGAGCCGTTCTTATCAGGAGAAACACACGCACAGAATTGAGGGGAATGAAGCATGAAACTGAGAAATTGAAAATCATAAAGTTAACGGCCATGGCAGATAATGAGATGAGACACAGAATTACATTCAGTTCCAGAAGTGCGGGTGTGGGCGTCCGCTGGGTAATTTGATTTGAGGTAGTCGTCCTGCCGCTGGTGGGCGGGGCTGAGGCTGTGAGGTCAACAGTGAGGTACAGTTACCCTGATTACTGCTCGTGTATTCCAGATGAAGGAACAGTTAAGGGGTGAGTTCTGGTGTGAACTAACTAATGATCTGCAAAAAACTGAAGAAATCAAGACGTCTGCATTGATGAGAGTTCAGATAAAGCTGCTCGTGTGTGTGTGTGTGTGTGTGTGTGTGTGATCACGAGATGAGGTAAAGCCTCATTTCCATCCTCCTGAGGTTTAGCTGTAGAGCAGATAACTGCAGTGAGAAGAGCTCATCTCACGAGGATTCAAGCAGCTTCAGAGAGCTCAGACACCAATAACACGAGACATCCCTCAAAGACACGAGCCATCTGTCTCTCTGGTGTCCAGCAGCACACACACACTCACACACACACACACACACACTCACACACACACTCACACACACACACATATATATATTTAGCTGATTTATGATCTTTTTATTTAGTGGGGACCAGTAAAATGTCTCTCAGGTTGGTTGTCATGTTTCACTGTCAGTGAAGACGTTTGCTATTTCAGGGATGGTTAAATATTTTATTCTTAGTATTTGGAAATATTTTTAGAATTAAAGCTTTAATTAGGGGATCAGACCCAAAAAAGGCCCTTAATTCCCACCCTGATGACAGAAAAATGATTTCATGTTATTCAGATGTATTAAAATATCTGTGAATCATGTTTCTGTTTATCATATTCAGTGAAAATAAGACTTAAAATTAAATAAGTCTTCTCTCTTTCTTCTTAGTGAATTCACTGGCACTCGTCAGACTCTGATTAATTATTCAAGTTAAACGTTTGTTAATTGGCATTAATTGTAGGAAGTTGTCATAAATTGCATATTAATGTGTGCGTTTGAGTAATGGAGAATAAATTAACATGGTAAATGTCAAACGGCTGTCTGCCATGTTTAAAGTTTGTTTCACTTTTAATGACTGTTAGTTTTATGCTTGATTGTTTTACAAACAGTGCGCTGATTTTCATGAATTGTATGAGATGTTTCATGTATTTAGATCTTCTGTCTGTATCAGGATTATCTGGTTGTGTTTGGATCTTCTGTCTGTCTGAGGATCATCTGGTTGTGTTAAGATCTTCTGTCTGTCTGAGGATCATCTGGTTGTGTTTGGATCTTCTGTCTGTCTGAGGATCATCTGGTTGTGTTTGGATGTTCTGTCTGTATCAGGATCATCTGGTTGTGTTTGGATCTTCTGTCTGTCTGAGGATCATCTGGTTGTGTTTGGATCTTCTGTCTGTCTGAGGATCATCTGGTTGTGTTGAGATCTTCTGTCTGTCTGAGGATCATCTGGTTGTGTTTGGATCTTCTGTCTGTCTGAGGATCATCTGGTTGTGTTTGGATCTTCTGTCTGTCTGAGGATCATCTGGTTGTGTTTGGATGTTCTGTCTGTATCAGGATCATCTGGTTGTGTTTGGATCTTCTGTTTGTCTGAGGATCATCTGGTTGTGTTTATATGGTTTAACTCTGTGAGGATGGAGTGCTCTCTCTTTCTGGCACTCTTAAAGAGCAGTAAGGATGTCCAGCTGTTCTCTGGGCAGCAGAGAAACGAGCCCCCCGACGTCTGATTAAGTATTTCATAAATGTTTCATGGAGAGCTGATGGCTGTAATTGGGCACACAATCCATCCAGGCTGTCAGTGTTAACTGCCTCCTGCGGCCGTCTGCACGGCCTGCGCCCATTCAAACCTCTGACACGTCCTTCCTTCAGAGTCATGTCACATTTGTACTGTAGAGCCACAGATGTATAATTATTTGTAAACAGTATGAAACAGAACATAATAAAACACGCTGGTTCACCTCTGCTCTGTCACTGCAATAATTTGCTGGGTGATATTGATATGATTAAATATTGATCAGATATTTGTAGTTCTGCAGATGTAAGATGGCTGAACTGAGGTCAGCTAAAGACTCATTTATTTTACATGCTCCATCTGTATTGTATTAGCACTCAATTCACTAATGGAATTATGCAAATGAGGTAACATCACAAACACGCCCAGTAAATCTGTGCAGAATGTAATTAGTGCTGTGCAGTTTACACGTACTGTGTTGCTGAGAACACATCAGACTGTACAGTACTGTAATGTACAGTAAAAATAAACCGTTTGTGCTAAACACTTAAAAAAGGGAAAATGCCTGTTTGTAATTCACAGGAAATATTCATGTATGGAACTATTTTATGATGCTTAAATGGCAGAAAGAACAGCAGAAGCAGAAGTCAAGGTCTGAGAACATCTGAGAACCTCAGAGTTACGGTTCTGCATGTGTTACTGTCCACGGATCATCATGATGAAGAACATGATTTTCATCAGAATCTTCCTGGAAATGTGTGAGTTTCACTGCCTGAACCGAACCAGGAGGTTTTCCAGTGGAACATCCCAGCGTGATGAAAACTCGCTCAGAGCTGAAGATCTGCCAGCGTTATGAGAACCTCAGTCAGGGTTCTGCTTTTATTGACCAGAGGGAAAATAACAAAGGAAATGACACAGGGTTTATTTCCTTTGATCCACTGAATATGAATGCAGCCCCACAGACGACACATAATAAACTCCGGCTGATGGAAGAGTGATAAAGTTCAGATGAAGCTCAGAGCAGAAGATATGAAGGTGCCTCGTGCACTTTAAACTGTCACACGTTCACATTCAGTGACACATGAGGACATCTTGGAAACACGGACGCATGTGTAGTTTTGCATCACCAGTGTGTGTGTATGGAAGATAAAAATGAAATTCTGTCACTCGGCACCATATTCATCTCATGAAATGTATTTTGCTAAACTGCATTTTTTGTGGATGTTTTAAAATGGGATATTTTAGTAGTGATGTGCAGTAAAACTGTTCACTTAAAATGTTAAAGCTTTATGTGTTTGTGGCTCTGACTGACCTGAAGGTCACACACACACAGATGGAATTTTCCAGAGTGATTTATGTTGAATTGATAGTTTGAGCCACACACACACGTATCACTGCACTGACCTCATACTGAACTTATCAGACCTTATCAGAGGTTGATTTCTCCAGCTCACACTTAATATAAACTCATGGATACCTGCACACACACGCACACACACTCACTCACACACACTCACACACACACACACACACACACACACTCACACACACACACTCAGGCTGACCAGGTTGAGGAGAAAAGCAGTTTTCTAAGAAACAAAGAAAGAAAACGTGTAGATGCTTTAAATATGTACACATTTAAAGGTTCTTTGTGGAACTGTATGATTTCACAAAGACCCTTTAACATTCACAAAATCCTTTCTGTCACACAAACGTTCTTCTAAATTATAATAGAATGTTTGTTTTTGGGTGAACTGTCCCTTTAATTAAAACAACATTTTATAAGGGAATGTGGTCCCTTTAAATGTGACTGTATGAAGCTACTCATTCTCTGTTTACATCCCTCCCTCAGTTTCTCCTGTGTAGGGGCCCTTGGCATCGTTTGACAGATGAAGATGTCAGTCAGAGTTTGTGCCTTTGTTATGCAGATCTCTCAGAGAGCGAGAGAGCGAGAGAGAGAGCGCACAGGCCACGGATGTCAAACACTGTTTATATTTCCTGAACATGTGACCTGACGCTCAACTCTTCTCCGAAGCTTTTCCTCTCGGCTGCCAACATCAGATTATTTAGGAGTATTTAATGGAGACATCCATTGTGAAATGATTTTGCTGACCTTGGATTGCTCGAGAGAGCCAATGGGATTGCCGGAGTTCACCGGGATTATAAACACTCTGTGTTAATGCTAATACCTCACGTACAGAGATGGTGGCTTTAATTCAGTTTAAGTGCATGAGTGCATGTGTAATATTTCACTAACATGATGGGTGCTGGATTTAGACAGTGTGTTTACGATCGAATGCTTTTAAAGGCTTGTTTTTGCTGATGTCACAGAGGTCAGAGGTCAAACCTCTTATATGATTGTGCTTTAGTACTTTTATACTTAAGTGTAAAAAAGAATGATTACATTTAATGATTCTTTACTGGTGCCTAATAATAAAAGTATCTTTATTACGTTTGCTGATACATAGGGTTAGTACTGAAGGGTATAACTCTGTTTAATTCACCTCTGACAGGGTTCTGATCAACTTCACTGTTTTAATGAGGGTGATTTTAACTCCAGCAGTTTCAGGTCTCTGCAGAGAGAGTGTAAATTGACTCTGAATTTCAGTCCCCGAATAACACTGAAATCAAGCGGTAATGATGTGACTGAATGAATGAATGAATGGATGAAGAGAGGGCGCTAATTCCTTTTTAATGATCATTTGACATGATTCATCTGAGAGCAAAATATCACAGAGGGGAAAATGTCAGATAAAATGACTATTATTTTAACATGTATTTCAGAGCTTAATAGTTTTTGAATTATTCAAAACACACGTTTTTAAATGAGTTATAAATTATTCATGTGTTTGACTGTCACCTCGCAGGAAAGTCTGTGTTATTCCTGAAGAAAAAACAGCCGCTCTCTTGAGCCTTTATAGTCATTTATAAGACAACATGTGATCATATCTTAAACTATTATTATTATAAAAATGATTACATGTTTGAAATTAAACCATGTTAATAATGTTTTAAATCGAATTATTTTTAATTGATTATTTTAGTTTTAGTTTGATTTTATAATGTAAATGTGAATGAACTTTTATTGAAACAATTTTATTGTTAAACAATGTGTTTGATGTTCATCATTCGATCTTTAACACAGCTGTTAAACCTTCATCTGTGCTCATGCCAACACTGACGAGAGAGAGAGAGACAGAGAGACAGAGACAGAGAGAGAGAGAGAGAGAGAGACAGAGAGAGAAAGAGAGAGACAGAGACAGAAAGAGAGAGAGAGAGAGAGAGAGAGACAGAGAGAGACAGAGAGAGAGAGAGACAGAGACAGAGACAGAGAGAGAGAGAGACAGAGAGACAGAGAGAGAGACAGAGAGAGAGACAGAGAGAGAGAGAGAGAGAGAGAGAGAGAAAGAGGTTGAGGGGCTTCATATGATTGTGCAGACAGGAGACCCCGCATGTTCTGTGTTTAATATGTGGATGGTGTTCAGACAGCAGACAGAAACTGAGTCTCTGAAACTGTTTTATCTCACAGATTATTATTATTATTATTATTATTTGGTGAAAAGTCGTTTATGATAAATAAAAACCGAGTGAAAATATAAAAGCTTTTTACAACCACATGTGATCATTTTATCTTGTCTATTATAATTCACTGTATCAGTTTAAGCTAAAAAATAACAATACAAGCATGCCAACAAAATATGTTGTTTACATTTCTCATTTATGTGTTACTTTTATTTGCAATATTTGAGTGTTTTTATATAAATGAAACATGCATTTGTTAAAAACAAACACTCTGCAAATCTCTAATTACAGTTTTGTTCTAATATTTTAAAGCATGTTTAAAAGTTTAATAAAATAGTCAAATTTACATTCTGATTCTTAATGATATAAAGAGAGATACAAGTTCTGAAAATAAACCAGTCACAGAACAGCAACATCAGCACAAAGTAACTCTCATTTTGAGCCCTCACGTGAAGCAGCAGCTGAAGACTGAAGATTCCCTTCTGTGATCCTCAGAGTCCTTCAGACATCATCCTGACATCTTCAGTGCTAATGAAAACACAGAACACCCTCAGCATACAAACACAGACATCATTAATAACCTCAGAGAAGATTTCATCATTCCAGAGATCCGGCATGCTTAAGCTGGGGTGACATTTTCCAGAAGGAAAACAACAAACCTGTATTCTTTCCTGTCTGCGCTTTTCAGCGCTTAAAGTTCTTTGATTCTTTATATGTTGACGTTTAATAAGCAGGATATGCTTTATAGAGAGAGAGGAAGCGACCGTAACTTCCTGTCCAAGTGGGCGGTTCTTGTCTGAATGCACCAATCCCGGGCATCAAAAGCAAACTATGATTGGTTGTCCTGTTCAAGTTCAGTTCAGTTTGTTCAGAATTAGTGATGCTCTTTGTGAAGCTGTTTTTATATCAACTCCTCTGTATTCACCACATCAGACTGACTTTGATTCATTCTGAAGAGGTGGAAGCTACAGGAAGCGGTTGATAAGGGTTCAATCACAAGTGCGGCAAATCCAAAATGTGTCATAAAATTATTTGATTCCCATTACAGCCTCTTGAGTCATGTATCACTTTTATGAGTCGCAAGAGTGATATCTGAAGAACCGGATATCTGCCACCCAAGACAAAACCCAACAAATGAAGTGATGCTTGTTTTCAGCTTCAAAACGGAGAGACGGCAAGCTATCTCTGAACCACAGACACACTGAGTCACTTGTAAGACGCGACAGAGGCTCTCTGAAGTAATGAGAGAGGTAATTGAATATTTAAGCACTTAATTAAATTTACTTTCTCATCAGAGGGGAAACACTACAGTGGCACTCACTGGTGAAGTAGCTCTTAAAATAAACACCCATCCTCTGATCTGAGCGAGAGTCACTGAAGTTCACTTCTGTGGCCGATACATCAGAGCTGAAGTTTCCCGTCTTCATTTCAGAGCTCTATTCTTCTGACCTTCACTGAGCTGCTCGCTGCGTCAGCCAAAGAAAGATCAGAATCGACTCTCAGACCGTTTGCACAACAGGTGGTTTCAAACAATCGATACAGAGATAATGAAGATGCAACAGTCAGTTTCACCAAACTTAACATCACCTCAGTTCTCTTCCAGCCGGTTCTCTTCATAAAGACTCACAGCACTAATTCACAGACTGGAAAACTGACCTCACTAACGACATCACAGATTCACAGACTGAAAAACTGACCTCACTGATGACATCACAGATTCAGAAGCTGATGAAATGTTCTTACTGGTGACATCACAGATTCACAGTCTGAAAACTGACCTCACTGATGACATCACAGATTCAGAGGCTGATGAAATGACCTCACTTGTGACATCACAGATTCACAGACTAAAAAAATGACCTCACTGATGACATCACAGATTCATAGACTGAAAAACTGACCTCACCGATGACATCACAGATTCATAGACTGATGAAATGACTTCACTGATGACATCACAGATTCATAGACTGATGAAATTACTTCACTGATGACATCACAGAGTTCCTCTGTTTGTTTGTTTTGCTGTTGCATTATGGGAGTTGGACCACAGTTTAACTACAACAGCCTACAACACAGTTGTTTATTCTCTTATCTGCATGTGAGTGTTTATGTTATGTACAGAGAATACAGACTGTTGATGTGTATGATGCTTCGTGGTTTTTATTTCAGCCTGTTCAGAGCTCATTACAGAAATATCATACTGTAATCATAAGGAAAAGACAAGTTCAGCAAAAAATCTCTTCTTCATCACATCTAACCCAAACACCTGCCTGCAGCGTTCTTCAAACCCTGTGACTACACACTCAGAAGAGCTCTAGAGAAGTTCTCAGTTCTCATGTTTCATTCATTTCATTAAAGCAACATCGTCATTTACCCTCATATCAGATGTTACTTCAGTTAATGAGAAATATTGAGCATTCGTTGAGATCTTTAAATGCTCTTAGATTCCCTGTCATTACATAACAGAAAACCAGACGTCTAATTCACACCCTTGACAAACAGTAATCTGATTGTCATGTTCTAACAACCCGGTGCAATAATAAGAAGTTATTATTTGATCATATGTTTACAGGTTGATTCTGCACCAGTTCTTATCATTCCCACAACACATGGAAAAGCAGAGGAAGAGTGTTAGCTGGACGTGAAGCTGTGTCAGAAAAAAACCTGCGAATATTACTGCAGACAGTCTGATGATAGCACCACCTTCTCTCTCCTGTTAAAGCATCTCAGTTCAGTAAGGAACGAGCTAGTAAAGTCTGTAGATGATGGTTATCAGGTGTTTGTGGGAAGTTCATTATTACTGTTCATAGCTTTCCTGTAGCTCAGTGGTTAGAGCATGGCGTTAACAACGCCAAGGTCATGGGTTCGATCCCAGGGATTGCACATACTCAATGTATAGTGATCAATGTGTAGTATAATGCAATGTAAGTCGCTTTGGATAAAAGCGTCTGCCAAATGCCTAAATGTAAATGTACTGAGAGCGGATTTACATCCAATTAGATTTATCATTAATAAATTCTTGGTCCAGTTGAAATCTGATTTTATAGACATTAAAAACACAGCAGTCACACTAGATCAGATCTGAATCAGATTGTGGAACAGTTTTATTTCCAGGGAATATGGTCTGATTTCTCAGATAAATCAGGCAGAATTGATTCTCTCATTATGTCCTACTGCGATCTTTAATTTCTGTTTCTTCATGTCAGCTTGAAATGTGATGAGCATGTGAACTGACAGCTTCCATAAATGATCACAACACAGAGTTTGACTCCTGCCATAAAAGAGAGCAAAAGAAGAGAGAGACACGTTTGTCATATGTAGCCCCTTAAAGATGTTTCCATGCCAACCATATCATTTAAATGTATTTAACATTCCTAATATGATGTGATGTGACTGCCTGAAACAGAATATTCAGCAGGATGATTTTACCCATCTGTATTTAATTGGATCGTTTAAAATAAGCTATGATATAATTGGTTAACCTTTCTTTTCCCCGCCCACACAGTCTTGCTCGCATCAGCAGATGACTGTAATCATACACAGTAAGTCGAGGAATGTTTTTTCAGAAGTAAATGAGGTCAGATCAGATTTCATGCAGTCTGAAGGGCCACAGATCGGCTGTTTCACAGAGAACACACACACACGGCCGCAGCTGGGGGCTGCGGGGTGGATGCGCTGTGGAGGTCAGTGGCAGTCTGATGTTAAATGCGCTGTCCATCTCTGCAGCTGCACGTGTGTTCTGACAGACGCTGGACACAGACAGCTGGAGAACTGCTGTCATTTAGTGTCTGTTTCTGTGCTCAGTGATTCTGCTCTGTTCCTGTGCTGTTGTGTCTCTTCCCAGCAGCTGTATGTCTCTCCTGTCTTTATCATTAACAGTGAGGTGAGACTCGCTGGTTCAGAAACAACAAACAATTCCTCACAAACACACACACATATATATGTATATCCAGTATGTATATATTTGCATTTAGAATAAAACGTTTACTTATCTGTCTTTAAGGAGGACATGCCAAACACATGTACTGTTTATTATAATATATAATGTACTGTATGTGTATATATATTGTATATATAATGTATTCTCTATTATATATATTCTGTCTTCTATCTATACTGTACTCCCCCATACGTATTAAATTATAAATACATGTATACATGTATATAATTTTATCTATTTTATTTTAATTATATGAATTGTATTTTGGGTGGTTTTGTCAAATGAAGTTTAGAGGACAGTTTTGCTCTCCCTCACATTTTCACTTCTGTTCACATCAGAGAGTTTTAAATCTGGAGCAGAACCGGTTTGACTCATAAAACAGCAGCAGCAGCATTACTGTAATTCTGGCAGCGGCCATTTCTCATCTGCTCCACAGTACTAATGAAGTTCCACAGTAAATAAACCTCACAGAGATGGATTTCAGCAGTGCGATGTTCGTCTCTGTAATTTATTCTTTTGTTTGACTGTGAATTTGCATATGTTGATAGTTTTTGCCTCTGTGAGTGAGAGACAAACAGCTCCAGAGAGTTTTTACCTCACAACTTCCAGAGTTATCTTACTTTCCACTCCACATGTGTGTGTGCGTTTCTTTAGAAGCTTATAAATGTTGTGTATTTATACTGAAGTCATGAAGAGTGTGTGCTCGTGTAAATATTTCAACTGCTGCTTTTGCTGTATGTTCAGAACCCTGGTGTGCTCCTTCACTGGTTACTCCCTTCATAGGCAGTATCCTGCTGAGTGAAACCTCATATGTGACTGTGCCCCACATAGTGATCAACACAAACAGCTCTTGTGCAAAACTCACGGGAGATTTGACTTAATTAATTGTAATGTAGTTTGATGTCGGCTCGTTGCTTAGCAAACAACATGATATTCTAATAAGCATGAATACATGACTGTAGTCATGCAGATGTATTGTCTGATGACTCTATTTATGTATTAAAAGCTTTTATAGATCATACGGCAGAATGCCACACTGCTGTACGGTTTATAGACACACAGCGCCAGATGCCAGACAAATAGCCTGAGGTGTTTTGGGCGGTTTTGAGTGGGTTTCTTCCACGCCAGTTGTGATACACGCTTCGAATGTGGCCAGAAATGTGGTCATGCTCTCTCAGAAGACTGCTTCTGGAACTGGTCTTTAAAGACGCTGGAAGCACATTTCTGGTGCCTTACACTGATGTCCAGGCAGACAGCTCACCAGGTTTGGAACAGATCAGCTGTTATTTGTAAGTTGGACAGGGTTGTGTATCATCAGGTATCTATTTTGGCACCCGCTCACCGTAATTTAAGTTTTGATTTCGAACGCCGCAGTGTGCCAGGAAAACCTTTTGTGAGATTGAGATGAGGCTGAAGTCTCACATGCACAAACACAGATGCACAGCAGTGCTGCAGCTTGTCACAGTGAACAGATTTCTGATCATTTATATGAACAATGAAACCGCATGTAAACAGGTGATATTTTCTCATGTCCCAGAAGCAACTATAAGAGAGTCATTCGTCGTTTTATTTTGTTAAAAAAAACTGTAGCTGTGCTACCAGAAAAGATGTCCATCCGTTATTTGATTGAATTATTTGCGCATTCTTCATCTATTCTTCATATATTTTAAAGCAGCTTCACTCAGACAACTCTTATTTTAAGTTGTTCAAGTGTGTGTGTGTAAGAACCAAGAAGTTGTACATGCTCATGAAAGAAAACAATAATCCAGCAGTTCATAACTGTTGATTATACATTCAGATTCTGACAGTGTATAAACACATGGTGGGCTGAACTCCACGCCTGATTGGTGCAGAAGGCAGAAAGAGGCGGATATGTGGGAATCACAGCTCAGTGTTGTTTGAATTGTACTTTAGTGAGATATGAGAACATCACTGTATCCAGTGAGATCTGCCTGATTCTTTAAATAAATCTTCACATGTCTGAATTATCTCACACAACTTATTATCTTCGAGCAGTGAACAGTAATGTTAAGACATGTCTTACTTAATGAAACGATCATTTAATTTGTGTTTAATTACACTGTGATTCAACCATCCGTTCTGTTTTAAAAATAACACAACGGCGCTCATCCCGTCTCAACACGGGGGAAATAAACATTCGGCTGATTTAAAAAGTCTCTAAACTGATTAGTGTGAACGGAGGACATTTCATCTTTCTTTCTCTGGCAAATAAACCTTAAATTAATCAGATCTTCATGAGCAGATCACAGTATATTAAAAACTGAGACGCAACTGGAGGATTATGTCATTAAATCTGTAGTGACGTCACACTTCGCACACGTGACTTCTGAACAGCGTGTCGCAAAATAAGGTACGTCATGGTCAAATGTCGCGCGCTTCCTTCAGCTCCGCCTTCTTCTCCTTTTATGGTGCGCGTTTGTGCGCAACGCGCTTGCGTAAACAAAAGGTGTGTTAGCGCGCCGTGTTGGAGCACGTGACTGATGGAGTGATTATGAAGTCATATCCGTCAGTGTTTCTACACACACAGATCACGTGACGCGACAATTAACACGGATTTCTCGTCTGTAATGACACTTCCGGGTGAGTGTATGATCAAGCTACACGTCATGAGAGTTGATGACTGTTATTTCAGTATAATGGGTTATATGAATATGTGCATGATTTTTGAGCTCATATGACAATTCCCTCTATAGAGGCTATATTTAATATGCATAAGCATGATTTCTTATGTCTGTTTTATGCTACAATGTCAAATTTGGGATTTGGTGCATATAAGGTTGTAGTTGCTGAAGCAGTTTTTAAATGAACTTACGTCCTCAGATATACTGTACATGGAAATGCAAACAGAGAGCGACTCAAAGGGTTTGTTGTATGGAGCCAGGATTTATGATAATTTATGGTAATATGTCCTCTTGTACTCAGAACATACAGCAGTTATGATGTATAGCGGTATGAGAGCTGTGATGTGGCCAGTGTGAAGCTTTCTGATTCTAATGTTAAAACTTCAGAAGGTTCTCAAATGAACCGAGTGTGGTTTCTCTTGCTTTAACCTGTGGTTTCACATAATCATTTATTCATTTTCCAGTGGATTATAAAACGGGGTGAGATAATAAAACAACGTGACATTTAACATGCTCATCGCCTTTAAAATGAGTACCAGACCCAAAAGGTTTGTGTGAGAGTCAGCGAAACTGCTGTGTGTGTATGTTGTGTTAATGACTTCTCTCTCATTTGCACTAACTATAGGTACCTGTTCTAGTTGTGTCATGTTGGGTCAGGAGAGTCTGGTGAGATCTGCCTCACAGAAACGTGTCGAGTGGCATTTAAAGATTTCAGGACTGGAGATGTCGTGTGAGCTCATTGTTGCTGAACCAATTCAATGAAACTCAGTTTAAGTTTGTTTGCATAACACTGTTCACACAACATAATCAGAGCAGTTGACAGAGAAACATCTTTGTAGTCTTACGCTGGATGTGAAAATAAGATGCTTTACAGTCACAAATGCCTCGTGTGTGTCATCCAGATTGTCCCATGTGGGGTGTCTTGCGCGTTCTATCATGACGCTGCTTGTTGGTCAACACGTGGGCAGTTGTGAAGGTTTTTTGGATGTTTTGCTGTAAGTGTTTTGTTTGTACGGCTCTTTACAACCATGTCGTACAGTAGAATGCAGTGCTAGTGTTTGTTTGATTATGAACAGAGAAGGTCATTTATCATATTTTAGACACATCTGTCTCTGGATTATCATAAAACATAGCAGCTAAGTTATTGATGCGTTTTTCTCTTGAAAGTCAGTTTGCTGTGTGCTGCTCTTTGTGTGTCACAATGTGTTTAAAGGCTTCACATTCTGAGTTCTGCATTTCCACCCAAGGAAATGGAAAAGGTCTTTTCCAGGAAAGAAGTTTAAAATTGAGATGTTTTTAAATTGGACATGTCAGAAAAAACGGAGCAGGAATCAGAAATGGCCGTCCAACCTTGCTGCAATGGTCATGAGAACCAGACATCAGTTATGATGTTATCCATGTTTATGCTGTAAGACACATTTAAATTATACAGCTGAATTGCCCTCCACTGACATACCATATCTGTGTTTAGCATATAATCTCTCTCTTTAGCATATTATCAGCTTGTTTACCATTTTGTTAGCATGTTTTACATATCTTGACTATGTTTAGCATGCAGCGTTGCTGTGACTCCTGCGTTGACACTTTTTTTCCAGAGTGGTGAAAAATAATCTTAATGTTGCATCTAGGAACATGTAATGATCAATGAGATTGTTTGTTGTGTGAAAACGTTGTTGCTATGCAAGCTTTTTTATTTCCTGGTTTGAAAGGTGTTAATGAGATCTCTGTTGTGATGTCATATTACCCACAATTCCCTGTGCTCCCTGACTCCACAACAATCCCATGGCCCGCAGAGAGAGAGAGAGAGAGAGAGAGAGAGAGAGAGAGAGCGATACACGTCCCACTTTTTCAACAGTGATAAGCATGTGATTCTGATATTAGTTTGTTTCCATGGCAACACAGTCACTGGTAGCAGGACTGAGCAGGTGAGGCAGGTAGGCAAAGCAGAGGTGTGTGTGTGTGTCTGATCCTTTAGCACTCATGTGATAAGCCCAGTTTTAAAATATGTAAACAGTCCAATATTTATTTGTTTGGGGATAAAGTGTCATGTGACAGCTAATGGTTGCCACACTTTGTGCTAAACACACACATATACACACACACACACACACACACACATACATACAACACACAGATGTGATAAATTAGCTCAATGCTTTAGGAATATTAATCACTTTGTCATCACAGCAGAGGAGGGAAGCAGTTTAGCACAGCTTGAGTCGTAAAGACTCATTTATCATATTCTGAATCACACACACACACACAAGTTTTCTCCTCCTCTTTTAAACTCGTGTCTGGACCACAAACTACTAACACATGAACATACCGCTGAGACAAACTTGTTTACTGTAACTGAACTGTACCTGCAGTCTTACAGCTGACAGAGAAGGTTTAATGTCACAACATACCGCATCTTTAAGAGCAGGAGGAGCTCTCTGATTGGTGGAGTGTGCGTTGGCAGGGAATGCTGATTGGATAAAAATGCAAAAGTGTAAATGTAACACAAAAATTCACATTATGAACGTAAAATCTGTTTAATTGCCTGTTAAAATGGGTTTTAGTTTTGTAAATCATCATGCATGTGGTTTTAACTCCCGGAAGCCTTGTGTGTCACCATGGCGACCCCAAAGCTGCCATGTGGCATCTAACAGTACAGTATACAGTTCACACTTATATTTACTAAGAAACCTTTGCTGTGAGTTCACTGACATGAAGGGTTTTCAAATGTTATTGTCATGAAATTAATTTCTCACAATATTTATATTTAAAATTAGCCCATTCTTTAAATTCCAGTTTTCCTTTATTTTAGACAAAATCTGTTATATTCAGATTTGAGTGTTTGCATATCAGCCGCTTATGTATCTAAGAAATATAGTGATGAAATGTGTAATTTGTATGTACAGTGATTAAGTTTTAAGCTGCTGTTTTGTGTATTTCTGCACACAGAGATTTCTGTTTTTGGCTGGTGGATTAAGAGTCAGTGACAGACCGAAGTTTTATACAAATGAAAGTCGATGTTGATGAGGTTTATGTTTTAAGCAGCCAAGCCAAAAATAAACCTTTAACCAAACACGACACCTCAGCAGAGCAAAACCTGAAAACAACAGATTAAAACATCAACAACTGTAAACTAAATAATGCTGCTGAGTTTAAATTAAACAATAAATAAATATGTTTTATTATACTGTATATCATGGGACTATATATTCCAAGATAATCTTTCAGTAACAGTTGATTAAATGCAAAGAATTAAGTGTAAAATCCAAATATAATACAAGCTTCTTCATACATAAAGAAACAGAATTATCTGTGTGGATTACATCAGGGTTGGAAACTGTGTGTGTAAAGTGGCAGTAAGGCTTTAGGCAGAACTCTCATTCCTCCACAACAGAGTTTAACATGTAGTGCGTGAGATAGAAGAGAACAATGTTTTTCACTCAATGAGTGCCAGAGGTTTGAATGATTTGATTGAAGAGGAGCAGATTGTGAGACGCAGCTCTTGATTATTGGACCCTCATCAGTGATCAGTGAAGATATTCAGGTGGAAATCACAGACGACACCAAACTGTGTCACCTGATTTCAGCTGCTTCACTTCTCACACTGGAAAATAACCCTCAGTCAACGAGTCTCTGAAATAAAGCCGTCACCAAAACACCTCACACACACTTACTAATAATCCACCGTGTGTGTGTGTGGTGTGTGTGTGGTGTGTGTGTGTGGTGTGTGTGTGGTGTGTGTGTGGTGTGTGTGTGTGGTGTGT